>CAKOAT010160710.1:133176-233352 GCA_932364175.1 Eruca vesicaria subsp. sativa | reverse complement strand
GGGTTTTAGTAAACCAGTAGAAATTAAATTCGGATTTAATCACGGTTTACTCCAATTAATTCGATTTTGGTTTATTTCTAGTGGTTTAAGACCACAATTAGGGCTAATTATTTTTTTAGTAACTGTCGTCATCTCTTTCACCCCTCTTTTCTTCTTTCTCAAGTTGTTCCTTTCATGGTGGTTTGAACACTTTCTTCCATTCTTTTCTGTTTACAGAACAATGGATCACATCATTCTGATCTGTGGAAAGATGCGACGTAAGAGACAAAGACGATGAGATGGACTTCTGACAGAGGCGATGGTGTCGGAGTGAGAGAGGAACGACGACGAGACTCGATCGAAGAATCCCCCCCCCCCTTCGAAATCGTCGTTGTCGTGCGAGAAAGAGAGAGAGACCCGAGAAACAATTTTATTTTTTCTTTTATGTTGAATCTAATTTATTTTCTCTTTTATGTTTAATGTTTTTTTTTCCTCGTAAACTTTTTTTTTGGATTGCACACATTAAAAGGGTATTTTAGTCCATTTGGTTGTTACAAAATAGGATCTAGTATTTAAAATTTTATATGAGTCATTATAGTCATTTTAAAATCAATTTGGGTCATTCCAAGTAATTCCTCTAAATATTTTCATGTTCTAATTGGAAAATTCCTTAATGTTAGTGGTCTCAAAAAGTGATTCTACTGTGCTCTAGTTGTACCAGAGAGTAGAGAGGTTTGGATCCACTTCTTTGACTAGAGTTTAGGAGATAGGGATTACTAGTTATCGCCTCTTAAGTTGTTGGAATCTTTTGATCACTTGACCAAACATGCTACATTCGTTTTTCTAGTTGTGGCATTACAGTCTAACAATGTGTGAAGAGCTACAAATACCATGAAAGTTTTCAAATACAGATAATCAAATAACTTTTAATAAAACAAACAGAATCAAATGACTCACATAAGAGTTAGCTTAGCTTTTTTTCAGGGACCGTATTCTTCTCAGAACAGTCTGCACATTGTAGTGATCAGATACAGAAGCTGTATCACTGTTTTGAGTATCCTTGCCAGTTACAAACGGAGACATTTCAGGTAAAACCTCGATCCCCGCCAAATGTTGTGCCCACTTATATGGCCTCGATGTTCTTCTCTCATCAAATGCATGATCATCACCAAGAATGAGCTTGGTTGACTGAGTAACAAGCCAACAAAAGAAATTGGGTATGAATTGAATGGTTTCAAGAAAATATTCGGTATAGAATTAGATCTGAGCGTACCTGATGAGGAGGCTCAAGTCCAGCATCGTCTGGAAACAAATTGCACAGGATATTTATCTCTGGTCCATCAAGAGACTCGTCAATGCCAACACACACAGCATTCAACTTCAACAAGTACTCAAACTTAAGCAGGAGAAGCTGATGTGACTTGGGATCTGGAGTCTCATCATCATAAATGTGAAGGATAAGTGTAAGAGGATGGACCCGAAATAGTCCTCCTGCTTCATCAGAACTTTCTTTCTTGGGTCGCTTCCTTTGCGTTTTTCCTTCATCATCAGAGCTGCTCTCTATGATATTGAACAAACATAATAATAAGCACTTCATTTACTTCTTAGGTTAAAAAAAAAAATCTCTGAAAATTCCTAACCTGGGTTCTGTTCTGCTTGAATCCTAGCATAACTCTGAGCATCCTTAAGACTCCCGGACACCTCGATATCTATGTTCTCTTCAAAAGCTTCCTTCTGAGCCATAAACTTTGAATATATAACGTAAAGCGGGGGAGGAAGAAGCTCAGCTAGAGCATGATACTTGAGCTTCTTGGGATCCGGCAAACTCAACTGGTTCTGTACTGGCAAAGATGCTTTCTTGAGAGACTTAAGATGCAATGGGAGACTCGACAGAAACTTGTTACGCTCTGCGTTAGCTTCCAGCAAACACTTCTTTCGTTGTTCCAACTCAGCTCGAAGCTTGCACAGTTCTTTCCTCTGAAACACAGCTTAAAACATTCAAATCAAGAACATGAATCTTTTGTTTTGAGAAGGATTGTTTACCTGATGGAGCTCAAAGTTGAGTCTTTTAAGCATCAGATCATGGGAAGTATCGTTTGAGAGAGTCTGAGATTTGATTGCCTCAGGAGCTTGGTTGAAGAAGTCTTGTTCTGATATGAGATCGATGTTGGGATACTTGGATTTGAACTCTCTGGAAGATGTGGTAGCTTTCAAGTAATGGCTCTTCTCGTACATGAGGTTGTGAAGCTGCAATGAAGTGAGATCGATTGGGGATTTTGATAACTCCGTCTCTGTCTTCACTCTCTCTTCTTCCGCCAGAATCGCACGATTCGCCTACCAAATTGAATTAATTAATGAGATTATTAAAGCGAACCCTAATAAAGAAGAATGTTGGGAACCGAACCTGACGGAGGTTGATGAAGTTGAGAAACATCTGAGTGAGGAGTTCTCTATTCTCGGATTTGGGGTCTCCCTGTTTCTTGATGGAGAGCATCCTCGCGATGATTTCTTCGATGGACGATTTGCTTTCTCGAAGTAGCTCAACCGGAGCCATCGTGTCTGGAGCCATCTCCGACTGCATTGTTCCTAGATGGTTTTAAAATCTTGTATACACCAAATCGCCCAAAAATCGACATAAAAAAAAAAAAAAAATCTATATGGACTAGCGTAAATTGATCATTTTGCAATTAATAAAAAGATAACACGAGCCATTGAGCCATTAGATCATAAATTCTATGTTCTAATCTTGACCACACATCTCTCAATTTCTTTCATTCTCTTTTTATAATCTATGTTCTAATCTTGGCCACACATCTTGACCACATAATATTCTTTGTCTCATTCTCTCATTCGATTGGATACAACTAATATAAGACAGTCTACCGCCCATTAGGCACACACGCATACTAGATCATAGGCGGCTATGTGTCTTATTTTCCTTATTCATGTTGTACTATTTTTTCTATTCCTAGTTGGTTTAGGATTTGGATAATTTCCATATTTCATATCTTATATAATCCTTATATAAAAGAACCTCTATTGATGATCAATAATAACACAAGCAATTTTCCTCTACAATTCTCTCTGATTCACAACATGTTATCAGCACAATGTGTCTCTCGAAACTCTAGCTAAAATCCGACCATAAGAAACCATAGACCTCACTGGCGCCATCAAACCACTGCAGCTCCTTGTTTACTTTTTGCTCGCGGAAGCCCTAGTTCTTTTTCCTTTTCTCGGCAAGCACCCGACCAGCCGCCCTTGTCTTGCCTTTTTGCAGCCAAGAACCCTAGCTCGCGATCACTTTCAAGCTCCGACCAGCCGCCTCTGCAACAAACTGCAGTTCCTGCACTAAATCCAACCATGCACGACCACAAGAAGCCCTAAACCGATCCCAACTACAAATCTCAACCGCGAAGAACCCTAATCCAGTCCGGCTCAGCTCGAAGTTCTTCATCTCTCTAAGGTGGTCTGATTTCTACACATCAAAACATATGGTAACTTCGATCCCTAAAAACGTAAAGAATCAAAACCCTAATAAGAAACCCTAATTTGCGAATAGAATTGTTAGGTTGAATGGTTTGTTTAGGTTGATAGTTGGAACCCAATAATGTTTGATTGATTGCTTGATTGTTTTTGATTGAGGTTTACATAAAAACTTAGAACCCGGGTGCTTAGGATTGTTTAAAACCCTAATTCATGAATCTGATTTTGATTGTTGATTGTTGATTGATTCAATTGCTTGATGATTTGAGGTTTAGGTTTATAGATTTTATGTTTAAACTAACTTTAAATCTGAAACCCTTAAAGGGCCTTGAAAACCATAAATCATCTATTGCTAAATCTGATTTCTAGAAATTTAAGAATGTTTAATTGTTATGAATTAAACCCTAATCTAGAAAACCTAATCTAAAACCCTAATCCGGAAACCCTAAAACCTAATTCGAATTAGTTATTGTTTTGCTTGTATGAACCCTAAACCTATTGCTAAGATTGTTTAGAATTGATAAACCCTAATCCCTAAAATTAACATAGAATCCGAATTTGGTCATTGATTTCTAAAGTTCTTTGCTTGAACAATTGTTTTGAAATAGATTGATTGCATCATATATCATGGCCATGTGGCCTTATCACCTTGATACATATAGAACTCGGAACCCTAGGTTGTTTGGTTGCACCATGGTCGATATTAGAATTGTTTGGTCGATATCCTTGTTTGGTTTCATGCGCATGATTTTGTTTGATTATGAAACCCTAAAATCTGAATGATATTGATTCAGATGTCGAAAATATGCAATCTGGAATATGATGCCCTTAATCTCTCTGGAGATAACTATTTGCAGTGAGCATTGGATACTAAGATTTGCCTAAGGTCAAAGGGACTCGGTGAGACTATCATCGAGAATAATAATGAGAATGACAAAAACAAATACTAGGCAATAAGTATCATTCGTCATCATCTTGTTAACGGTCTTAAAGATCAGTATCTTACTATGGAGAATCCACTAGACCTTTGGACCGCCTTACATCGGAGATATGATCACCAGAAAATGGTGTTACTACGAAAGGCTAGATATGAGTGGAGAAATCTCAGATTCTAGGACTATAAGTCTGTGGATGAATATAATTCAGTCTTGTTTAAGATTGTCTCAAAGATGAGACTATGTGGTGAAGAAGTAACCGAGAAAGAGTTACTAGAAAAGACATTCTCTACATTCCATTCTAGTGCTGCAACAGCAATACAGAGAAAGAGGCTTCACCACATACACTAATCTGATCTCGTGCCTACTTCTGGCCGAGACTAACAACGGACTCTTGATGAGGAATAGTCAGATGAAACCTCTTGGATCAGCCCCATTACCAGAAGCCAATAAGGCTGTAGAAGAAAAGAAAGATTCCAAAGAAAGCAACCACGTCTATGATAATAGACCACACGGTAGAGGCCGTGGTGGATGGAGAGGACGTGGTGGTTGAGGTTCTTATAACTCGTACGGCCGTGGACAAGGGAACCACAATAACCATGGTCGTCGTCCCAGCTATGGCCGTGGACGAGGCGGTTACAGCCGCGGTCGAGGTGGCATATCTAAGCCATCTTACTCGACCAAATCACTTTTCCACAGCTGTGGAATGGGGAATCATTGGGTTAAGACATGCAGAACTCCTAAATATATATGTGATCTCTATCCCGAGAATCTGAAAGGCAAGAACCCTGAAGCTCAGATGGTCCAAGATGATAATGGTGATTTCAACCATGACCATGAGAATGATGGTCGACAAGATTATGAAACCTCAGATTGTCTAAAAGACTAAAATTCGACATCTTGTTTGTTTTTGCTTTGATTCTATGTTTTCTTGTTTTGTTTTCTATTATTATTATTATTATTTGATGTTTTTAATTTAATAATATACAAGTTTTATTTTATAAAAGTCTCTGAGATTATGATTGTTATTATATATAATGAAAGATGAGATGAGTATACTTGTGGTGGATAGTGGATCAAGCCACACAATTCTTAGAGACAAAAGATATTTCATCAATCTCACAATGCAAAATGGCAATATACAAACCATTGCGGGTACGGCCAGCCTTATTGAGGACCACGGCCAGGCTTATATATTGCTGCCTAATGGCACACATATAGAGATCT
The DNA here is from genome assembly GCA_932364175.1 of Eruca vesicaria subsp. sativa. NCBI lineage: Eukaryota > Viridiplantae > Streptophyta > Magnoliopsida > Brassicales > Brassicaceae > Eruca > Eruca vesicaria. The sequence goes on along the minus strand of CAKOAT010160710.1, from coordinate 227,725 downwards.
CTAATGCCTTATATTCACCCAGTTCTAAAAAAAGCTTATTGAGTTTCAAGGATATAAGATTAAATGGTTTCCACCTTGAAACAAAGGACGAAGGAAAGAAAGAGTTCTTTATTATTACTGAAATAGTCCAAGGCAATAAAAGAATCCTAGAAACTATACCTGCAATATCTACTGCTCTATACTTGCAAAGATCAGTATGATCGAGGCTAGTATGATACGTAAATTGTTAATGAATTCTCAAGGGCACACAACAAAGAGAGTTATCCCAAAGAATCTCACATGTGTAGCATGTACACAAGGGAAACTCATATCTAGGCCATCACCAGTCAAAGTTAATAAGGAAATCATAATTTTTTTGGAATGGATTCAGGGAGATATATGTGGACCAATACACCCACCTAGTGGAACATTTCGATATTTCATGGTCCTGATAGATGTATCGTCCAGATGGTCGCATGTATGCCTATTATCCACACAAATTTTGGCATTTGCAAGGCTGCTTGCTCAAATCATAAGACTGAGAGCACATTTTCCAGATTTTCCTTTAAAGATTATACGTCTAGGTAATGCTGGTGAGTTCACGTCCCAAGCGTTTAATGATTACTGTATGTCGAGGGGGGTAAGTGTGGAACACTCCGTGGCACATGTACAGAGACAGAACGGCTTGGTCGAATCATTTATTAAATGCATACAGCTGATAGCTAGACCATTACTCATGAGGTCTAAATTCCATGTATCATCGTGCGGACATGCATTATTACATGCAACACAGTTAATTCGCATCAGGACATCTAGTGAGCATAAATATTCACCATCCCAATTACTTACGGGTCATGAGCCAGACATATCTCATATTAAGACTTTTGGATGTGTCGTATATGTTCCAATTTCTCCACCACAGAGAACTAAAATGGGACCACAAAAAAGGATGGGAATATATGTTGGATATGACTCCCCAACGATTATTAAGTATCTTGAGCCAACCACGGGTGATCTATTTAAGGCCAGATATGCAGACTCACACTTAGATGAGTCCACATATCCGACCTTGGGGGAGAGAATAACCAGTTAGTAAAAGAAATCGAATGGTCTCAACCATCAATATCTTGGCAAGATCCTCGGACTAAAGAATGTGATTTAGAAGTCAAAAAGATTATACATTTACAAAAGCTAGCTAATCAGTTGCCAGATTCATTTGCTGACCCGATTAGAGTGACTAAGTCATACATCCTGGCTTGTAATGTACCAATAAGAATAGAAGTCCAAGAGGGACAAAGTCCAAGACCAATTGGTTCCAAAGATAAGAACCCTCGGAAGTCCAAGAAAGGTGCCGGATCCGAGGGAACCATGGGAACCATCCATGACACTGATGCGCCGGCTGTGCCGACCGAACCGGTCGAGCCAAGTGGGCCAGCCGTGCCGACTGAACCGGTCGGGCCGATTGTGCAAATCGATGGGGCTCGGGACGCTGAGCTTCATGGTACACAAGGTCCGGATAATAATGAGATCTCTATACATTATATCATGTCTGGAATACAATGGAACCGTAAAGAAATCGAGCTCGATGATATATTTGCATATAAGGTAGCACTTGAACTTAGGCCTGGGCGTTCGGGTATCCGTTCGAGTTCGGATCGGGTATATCGGATATCGGTTCTTTTTTGTAACACCTCTTAGGTCCCATTTTAAGAAATTCTTAAATTCGGATCGGGATCGGATATAACACATCGGTTTCGGTTCGGGTTCGGATTATACTGAAGTTACCATATATCATTTGGGTTCGGGTTTTACTGTATCGGTTTCGGATTAACTAAAGTAAAATTCAAAAAAAACAAATAAACAAACACTCATAAGTTGACTAGATAAGAACTTAGAAACATGTCTCTCAAAATTAATAAACTCAAACTTAGTAAAAATGTTTGCAACAACACACTAATACCGATAATAGCAACATAAATTTTTAAAATGGAAAATAAACTGAGACAAAACCATAAACAGATTACTATGATTCATATGACACAGAAGACTCAGATTGATTTCTGAAAATCAAGTCCTTACCTCGGATTGAGTTCTTGAAATCAAAGATGGTGGAGGAGATAGAGAGAATTGCGTGTTTGTGTTTCTGAACATACTCTTCGATCAAACACCTTATTTTAATAGGAGATTAGGTTTTTGAAACTAGAAGAAGAGGAATTGCCCCTAAGGTTATTATGAAAGGTGTGGTTGTGTCTAGATCTAGTTGTGTCTTAAAATTGAAAATAACAAAGTGTGTTTGTTCCTTTTTGGAAATTGTCAAAATCAAATAATGATTAATATGTGTATATACTTACTGTACATTATACATATAATCGGTTATTTTGGGTTTTAGTTCGGATATCGGATTAAACCGAACCCGAACCCGATAACCAAAGTATCAGCATATCAAACCCGATCGGCTATTTTGAAAGATCCATAACCGGTCGGGTTCAGGTTTTTCGGTTCGGGTTCGGGTTTTTCGGTTCGGATTCGGGTTTGGTTTCGGATTATAGATAATATTCCCATGCCTACTTGAACTAATGGATATGAATGAAGATCAAGAACCCACGTCCATATATGAGTGCACTCAATGATCAGATTGGATCAAATGGAAATAAACTATAAATGTGGAGTTAGAATCATTAAAGAAAAGAGGCGTTTTAGCCATATAATCTTGGCACCAAGTGATGTCAATCCAGTTGGACACAAATGGGTCTTTGTGAGGAAAATAAATGAGAAAGGAGAGATAGTGAGATATAAAGTATGGTTTGTTGCACAAGGATTCTCACAGAGACCAGGAATAAACTATGAGGAAACTTATTCCCATGTGGTGGATGCAACTACATTCCGATTTTTGATTAGTCTGGCCATAAAAGAGACTTTGGATTTACGCCTAGTGGATGTAGTAACAGCATATCTGTATGGTTCACTGGATAATGAGATTTATATGAATGTTCCAGAGGGTATTAAGCTCAAAGATAAGAAAGGTTCTCGAGAACAGCATTGCATAAAGCTGAATAAATCCTTGTATGGATTAAAGCAATCAGGTCGAATGTGGTACAATAGACTAAGTGAGTACCTAGTGAAAGATGGCTATAAGAATGATCCAATAAGTCCATGTATCTATATAAAGAAATTCGAAAATAAGAGCTTAGTAATCATAGCAGTATATGTGGACGACCTGAACATTATATGAACATCTGGAGAGATTTCCCAAACAGTTGAATATCTCAAAACAGAGTTTGAGATGAAAGACTTAGGAAAAACAAAGTTTTGTTTGAGATTACAGCTTGAGTACATAAACAATGGAATCCTTGTGCATCAAATGACATATACAGAAAAGGTACTCAAGAATTTTAATATGGACCATACTCACTCATTGTCGCGTCCAATGGTTGTGCGGTCCCTTAGCCCGGATCTGGACTCGTTCCGGTCTGTTACATGGACCGTTACTTAAGTGCCATTGGAGCTTTAATGTATCTGGCTAGCCACACTAGACCAGACATTTGTTTTTCCATGAATATATTGTCTAGATTTAGCTCTTGTCCAACTCAAAGGCACTGGAACGGGATTAAACAAATACTTAGATATCTGCAAGGAACAAAGGATCTCGGTTTGTTATTTACTAATCAGCCTAAAGAAAGTTTGGTTGGCTATGCTGAAGCAGGATATCTATCTGATCCACATAATGCTAGATCTCAGACTGAATATGTCTTTACACATGGTGGACTGCAGTTTGTTGGCGGTCCATGTAACAGACCTTTGTTGCCACATCGTCCAACCATGCAAAGATCTTAGCAATGCATGAGGAAAGTCGTGAGCTTGTCCGGTTGAGGTCTATGACCAACCATATTCGTGTGGACAATGGTTTGGCCGTGGAAAAAGATGAACCAACGATCACTATGAGGATAACGCAGCATGTATAGCTCAACTCAAAGATGGATACATATAAGGAGATAGGACGAAGCATATTTTTCCTAAGTTCTTCTTTACCCTTGATATGCAACAGGGCCAAAGAGGTTCAAGTGGTTCAAGTACGGTCCAGTGATAACTCAGCCGATCTTTTCACCAAGTCTTTACCAATCTCGACGTTCAAGAAGCTGATTTATAAGATTGAGATGCGTCAACTGAAAGACCTTCAGTGATGCATTCATCAGGGGGAGTAATGTGTGTTGTACTCTTTCCTTTATCATGGTTTTGCCTCAATTGGGTTTTCCTAGTAAATGTTTTATTGAGGCAACATTAAGCACGTTACAAACCTTGTATGGTCATGACATCTAAGGGGGAGTGTTATAAATCATGTAGTGGATTGCCCATAACCAAGACGGCCCATTAGACCCACACGCGTACTAGATCATAGGCGGCCATATGCCTTGTTTTCCTTATTCATGTTGTACTAGTTTTCCTATTCCTAGTTGGTTTAGGATTTGGATAATTTTTATATTTCATATCTTGTAATCCTTATATAAGAAACCTCTATTGATGATCAATGATAACACAAGCAATTTCCCTCTACAATTCTCTCTGATTCACAACAAACTCGTACAACTAAACATATTAAAAAATGACTTATTCTTAGGTTCACCCCCTAGGGTGAACCTCTAGATTCACCTCCTAGGAGGAACCTCTAGATTCACCCCCTAGGGTGAACCTCTAGATTCACCAAAGAATAGGATGATGTTATTTCATATTTGATATCTTTTGAAAAAGAAAACAAAATCTTATTAAGTTATATTATGTTTTTAAAATAAAAATAGAAAAATATAAATAAAAATAATAATATATACAAAAAAGGAAAAAAATTCTTTAGAAAAATATTTTTACATTATATTATGTTTTTACAATATAAAGATAAAAATAAAATAAAAAACAGTGAGAATTTCAAAAACAAAAACAATTAAAAAAACCTTTTAATATATCTTTAAGATGAAAACAAAATACTGTTACATTATATTATGTTCTTAAAGATAAAAACAGTATAATTGGTTAGTATTAATTTTTTATTTTAATGTTTAAGATTTTTCCAAAAGGTTAATGATTTACCCAAGGGTTTAGAGTTTAGAATTAGGGTTTAGGGTTTAGTGTTTTAGTGTTAAAATAGTTTTTCTAAAGAATTTTTTTTTTTGTAACATTATTACTTTTATTTATTTTTGGTATTTTTATCTTAAAAACATAATATAACTTAACATGATTTTATCTCTTTTTTAAAAAGATATTACATATGAAAGAACACTATCCTATTGGTTGGTGAACCTAGGGAATAAACCCAAAAATAACTCTTAAAAAATTGTATAACTAGTATATAAATATTAAAATTTACCCACAAAATAAAAAATTAAATATTCTAATTGATATATGATAACAAATTTTATCTATTTCATTTAAGATTTTTCAATTTTTTTGTTAAATTATTACATTACACTCTTAATTTTACATATATTTTATATTCTTAAGTTTATTAATTATATTAGTCATATTATTATGATAAATAAACATAAAAGTTTTTTTTACAAAGGTATGATGTGAAAATATTGGTACAATACTTAAAACTATACCTATAAACAATTGATATAATTTTTTTTGTTATAATTTTGATGAGTATTACTGGTACAACTGGTATAACTTTGATATTTCAGAAATTGACAAAACCATTTTGATATTCCATATGAGAAAACAATCAAATATCCAATTGTTATGTATTCATAAAGTTTCTTTAATTTAATTTGAAATTTTGATTTTTTTTTTTTAAATATTAGATAACTCCATAAGTTTACATGATCTACGTAATACTTTTGAGGTTTGTTAACTTGTTTGTCCACTTAATTTTTGAAAATCATACATAAAAAATGTGTTTTTACAAAATTGATGATTTCATTGTAACTGGGCAAAGACATGTAAACATAAATAAGTGGTATAACTGAGGTAAATGTATTTATTATATGGTACTAATATTTTTTGACTTCACTACCAAAGTACAACTATGTACAAACTGGTATAACTCAAAAACTAATACAACTAGAAAATTGGTACAACTACTTGTTATTTTATTTAGTATTGTTTTAAATGTGCATCACGTTTTAAATGTGTACTAGATGATACCCGTGCGCATGCGCGGGGTGAGGTTTTTTATATTAATGTTTGTTCAGTTTTAACATTTTGTAACACTATAATCTTTATTGATTGTAAAATGACGAATACAAATGTTGGTCTCGTAAATATATCATATGTCTGGGTGTTCGAGGATCTGTCGGTTTCGGTTCGATTGCTTCGCAGTTTCAAATTTTTGGTATTATGCTCATCAGTCTCATTCAGGTTTTACTAATTATCGGATCGGATTCGGGTTGATTCTTTCCGGATTCGGTTTGGATCAGATTGTAACCAAAATCTGAAATCGCCCAAAAAATAGGAGCAAAGGATATCTGAGGCCAGGTTCAACCCATACAATAATATTAATCAGAGATGATGTTTACAGCTCAACAACACAGAGCAACAACTTTCACAAGCTATCAATTGCTTCTTCTCTCACATTCCATGAAGAAGACAACAAGCTAGAGTTTATACCCTACGGAAAGGAGAGACTCTGTCGCGGTCAGAGGCTTCACTTTCCCTTTTCCTTCTTCAATTTTCACCAAGCACCGGTTTAATCTCTGCAATAAACCGCTTCAACAAACTGAGCTTAACCAATTTCTCAATTCAAACCGCTAAATGTTGTAATTATTGCTCATACAAATATAAGTTAAGTCAAGTATTAGTATATGAAATTTGTAAGTATTTTGGTTTGTATGTATCCCCGAAAAATCATCTACAAAGTTTTGTTTGTCTATATCCTATCCAACATCACGATTACTCAAATATAGATGATCCGACCGGGATAGACTGGTCACACAATCAATAATATATCTCTATGTTTTTGCTTTTATATTTTTCACTTGCTGTTCCGTAGTACTTACAAATGTCTCACGTAAATATGCCCTAACAACATCCATTCTTTTCCATTGTCTGTAAGAGCTTAGGTTTCTCACCATCTTGGCATGTACCTCACCCTTGTCAACACCACCCTGGACAGATCATGGTTTACAATCTTTATCTTTTTGATTCCTTTTACCTCGCTAACAAATTTGTTCCCGATTAGTACAGTGTCTCCCTTAAACTCATCTAGATCAAATAAGACTTCATGGTTTGGAGTAATGTGGAAGGTGCAACCAAAATCAAGAACCCATTCTTCTTTAGTGTCATGCACGCTTCCAGTTAATATCATGGGAAACTCTTTGTCTTTTGCCACCTTAGGAGAATTAGATGATCTTTGTGCTTTCTTTCTAGACAATTGCGTTAAAAATGACATTCCTTTCCACATATCCAACACACTCTCTAGACTTTAAGGCTGAAATTTTCCTCTTGATTTTGATCTGAGTCTTAACTCTCTGATTTGTTTCTTCCTTGGTTGTTGAACCTCTTCTTGGTTCTTCCTCTTGAAGCGACTAACCCCTCAGCATTAGATCTAGGACATTAACCTAATCCTTTTTCCATGAGTTTTGCTTAATTACTTTCTTGACAGTTAATGTCTTTTTTCCATTCTCACACTGAGGAGGTAGTCCAGTTAGAATCTGTATTGTTTGATACTCATCGGATATATATTATGTTCAGACTAGCTAGATTATCCACCAGATTTAGAAACGTATCAAGATTCTCTTCTATACTCTTGGTTTCTACCATTTTATAGCTTATGAAGCTTTGCTTTAGGTAGATGCGATTAGGAATAGTTTTTTTTGATAATCACCTTCTAAAGACTTCGAAACACTCATGGTTATGGTCTCCTTCATAACCTTCTCGAGACTATATTTGTCAAGCTAGAGCAAATAAGGTTTCGTGCTATTGTATCCTTCTTATTAGACATAGAATCTTTCTTAATGTCTTGATCAGTAGCAGTATCTCGGTCAATTTCCAGCTTTGAAGAACCAGCTTCAGTGCTTGAGATTTGTTCCAAACCTTGCATCTCCAGCTGCATTAACATCTTAAACTTCCACATACCAAGCACCAGATCCATCCAAATTTTCCATCTTGAACTTCCCATGAACCGATTGCATCTTGATTAGTCACAACACACAATCAATAACCACACAACACCTCAAGAAATTGAGATCAACTTTCTGAACCTCAGATGCAGTACCGTTCGAACCTTCTCTTCACCGAGAACCAGATTCTAAGGATGCAATCTAGGTTTTTTTTGTTTGATCTTAGCTTGATTAGGTTGATTGACTCGTTCTAGATCTTAGCAAGTGATATAACTACGATGAACACAAGAGAACACACACAGTTGTTAACCCATAATTCGTTTCCTGCTGTCCAGAGAGAGATCAAAGCTCTCAAACTTTCACTAGTGATCGATGTGAACAACAATGAAGATATCAAGACTAATATCATTTCTTTTTGTGCAGCTATTACAAGCGACTGCACAATGAGATGATCGGAGAAGATTACCACATTGACTACGATGGAGAAGAAGACCTCTCAGCCTCCGAACCCTCAGACGACAAGGACATGCAGTCTGAACCAAAGAAAGGAACTGGATCTCAAGAGTCTGGAACACTATTGGATCGCTCTATCTTGATCTTTGCTTTCTCCTTCATATGTACTTTTCCTCTCTCTCTCTCTCTCTACTGAAACTCGCTTTCTCTCTCTGTTATGAAGAAGAGATGATAACCGTTTGTGAATGGAACCCACTTTTGTAACAACCTTGAGATGTTAGCTCATTTACATGCCGTTTACCATTCATAAGGAATATTTATTCTCCTTTTAATTAATTCTCATGCCTTTATTGTAGAGAAATATACAATAAATTTATTTTCATTAAATTTGATAAGGAATAAATAATTTTCTATTCGTTCTATTCGTTCTTTTCTTATTTGTTCTTTGATGGGTTATACTATTTAGTTCACTAGGGGTGAAGTAAAAGATTTCTTTTGTTTTTTTGGTATATTTAATTTTATATAATTTTTGATTTTTTATTTTATTTATATAATTATATCAATTATTGGATCATAAATTAATTGTGTTAACACAAAAAATTAGATTAATGGGATAATTTAGTGTAGGCTTTATGGCAAGAGGACAATTTGTGTTTTTTTTTGTTTTATTTTTTTTTTAAAAGGTTCCCAAATAAGAATCCCCTTTTTTTTGAACAACCCCAAATAATAATCCCTAATATATTAAAAGAGAAGTATTGTAATAAATGCGTTTACACCATAATTTACACGTGTCGGCCTCTCAATCATTTGACAATAAATGCATTTACACACTAATTTTTTAAATTCATTATCTAATGTGTTTATACACTATTTTTAATTAATTCACTTTTCTTACATTTTTAGTTTTTGTATTAATAAATTAAAACTTTCTACGTGAAACTAATGAATAATATCTTTATTGTTAAAAAAAATTAAAAATTATTAAGATTCGCATCAACTAAAATGTTGCGATGAAAATATTTGTAGAAATTGAAAGTTTTGTACCTTGCCGAAGTTGGTCATTGTTGAGGCTTCGGTACACAATAACAACAAATAAGGTGATTGATTATGAATCAAAGAAGCTGAAGTGAAAAACACCACACGTAAAGTCGGATCTTTAGTTTAGTCAAATATTAACATTTTTATAAAGTTTTCATATCAGATCAAGAATTATAAACAAAATCAAATTGGTAGAAAAAAATCAGAAATCAGAAAAGCTTTAAAAGAAATAAAAATCACAAAATAGATTAAAAACAGAATTCAGGTACCAAGTGAAGATGTCACTTTATAATATATATATATATATATATATATTTATTGTTTACGGGTACAATTTGATTTTCTTCATATGAAAAGTGTTATTAATTTCTAGGTTTGTTTTATTCTTACTTAATTTTATTTAAGAATTTAATATCATTTATTATTTTGAACAAAAATGTTTTAAATCTTAACTAACTGTATATTCATATATTTATCATTACATTTATATACTTTTACATATACATACATGTACACCTTGATACGAGAGACTCTTGTATGGTGGTTGTTCTATTCTGGTCTGGTTACCCAGACCACCTCAAGGTTGAGTAATAGATTAGTCTTTTGATGCAAAAAAAAAACTAAATATTCACTACAAGTGAGAAATTTAATTCTTATTGAAGTTGATTTTTTTTTTTTAATGTTTTCTTTCACTATCCGCTCAAATTGTAGTGAAATGTTTTATGTTAATAATTTTTTTTTCTTTTTTCTTTCAAATATTATTTAGATTTTATTTGATTTTACATATCCTTAGAAATTATAATAGGAAACTATTAGTTCGACATAAAAAATATCTAAAATTTCTATAAAACGAAACTAAACAAATAACAATAGTTTTTGGTTATCATCGAAAAAACCTAAAACATCAAACATTTAAACCAAACAAACCAAAATAAATATTAAGTTAGAATAATAATTATATTTTAGGAGATTAAAAAAACAATGTAAAACTGGATCAATATTTCTGCTAAAAAATATTATTTTATCTTATAAGTAACAAAAGTATACTTAGTACAATGTAAAAGAAAACACAACTCTAAACGTTGCCGTATAGGTAAAAGTAATTTCACTATTCCCTCAACGGAGTCTCTTGAATTAGCTCAAGCGGCGGTTTCGCTGACCTCGGATTGCACTCCCTTGGACCTCTCGGACAAGAGGGTTTGAAACTTAATAGAGTTTGAAACTTAATAGAGTTTGAAACTTTATAGGGTTTTTTCACACCTATTCCTGAAAGAATAGGCATGGTCGGAGGGCAACAAGAAGAAGAAGAAGGTGCAGCAATCAAAGCTCTGGGCTCTCTCTTCAAGCTTACTCAAATCCATCTATGGTATCTCTCTCTCTCTCTCTCTTCACTCCGAGCTTTTTCTCTATCTTCTAACTCTCTCGTCTGTTTGAATACTCAGGGAAGATGGGTCGACAGATACTCGTTTGGTTCCTCTCTTCCATGAACACAGTATGTCTTTACTCTTACCCTTATTGGGTCACTTTTAGTCTCTGTAATGATTAGTGATTGGTGTTTTTTTTTTAATTGGGTAAAGAAAATAGGTCTGAAGATATGGGATTGGTACAAGAGATGAAATCTCTGGGCCTTCCTGTTGCTTTTCAGACAAATAAGGAGGTAGCTTTATCTCTATTTATATCAAAAAGTTCTTGTTTTTGTTTGTTTGTTTGTTTGTTTTACATGCTGAATAATTGCAACAATGTCATTCAGTGGAAGAACAGAACAAGGTCTATCCACCAAAAGAATAGAACCAAGGATCGATCAGACCAGGTTAATGTTGATATTGCATCCCCTCTGAGTTTGGTGTTGTCTGATCATGCTGTTGGTGGTGAAGAGGAGGTTGGTGGACCCTACGATTGTGTTCAAAGAACTATAGTAGAAGAAAACGATGAGGTTGTTTGCTTAGGAGATGGAGATAGAGATTCTTTGTTGATATCATCAGAGGCAACATATTCTCAGAGCTCTAGTGAATGGAATGTTTACTGGGATTCTTTCTATGAACGAAATTATTTTTATAACGTTATGACGCAAGAATCTACATGGCAGCCACCTCTTGGGATGGAGCATCTAGCTTGTAGCTATGATACCCATAACTTGAACGACTTGGCTGTTGAGGTGAATGAGAAGGAGGCCTACCTTTTTCTTTGTGAAATTTCAGAATATTTTGTTTATTTACTGTTTTTCTTTTTTGGGATAAAAGGCAACAGAGAAGCAGCCTGATGACTTGCTTGGAACTGTACCTGTGAATGATGTTCCCCCTCAACACTCTGATGATCTTGGTGGGGTTTGTCAAAGTCAATGTGAAACAAAAACCCTAGAGGAAGTTAGCAGGTTTTACAACTCAACATAATGTGGTCTTTTTTTTAGTCTTAGACATTGATCACCAATTGGTATGTCTGACTCTTACTGAGTGTACTAGCATCGATATGCAAGAAGAGTTGTTTTGTTACAACTTTAGTTGAAGGGGGGGTTGTTGTGTCTCTTTAGCAGCAGCCTTCTAACATTTTAATTGTTTCCAGTTTGATTGATACGTACCAAGAAACTCCCGTTGGGAATCAATCTCTGGAAGAAGAGGGAAAAGGTTCAGCTGTTGTAAAATCAATTAAGAAGGCTAAAAAGAAGACAAGAAGAAGTCGAGCCAAGAAGATATTTCCTTGTTCGCCGAACACAGGTTTGCATACATACAGCTCTGAAACGTTATACCTTTATCTGGTCGATTGTGAAAAATCTTAGATTCTTCTGTGAGCAGGCGAATATTCTGATGTCCTTGGTAAGTATTGGTGCCAACGATATCTCCTCTTCTCCAGATTTGATGAAGGCATCAAAATGGATGAGGAAGGATGGTTTTCTGTCACTCCTGAAGCTATAGCTAAGCATCATTCCACACGCTGTAACGGAGGCATAGTCATTGACTGCTTTACAGGAGTTGGTGGAAATGCTATTCAGTTCGCTTCAAGGTAATTTACTTGATATACACCTTTTTTAACGAATTTAACTAAGATTTATCTCTCATCTGTTGTGCCACTTTAGGAGTCATTATGTGATTGCAATTGATCTGGATCCAAAGAAACTTGATTTAGCAAAGCATAATGCTGCCATATATGGTGTTGCTGATAAAATCGACTTTGTGAAGGGAGACTTCTTTGACTTGGCTCATAACTTGAAGGTCTCTTTCTTCAACTCTTCTCATTTTTCTTTTGGTTTTAAAAGGTTTTTCTTGGACTTGGCTCGTAACTTTGTACATTGTGCAGGCAGGCACTGTGTTCTTATCGCCTCCATGGGGAGGCCCTGATTATCTTAGAACGAGTACGTATGACATGAAGACAATGTTGAGACCTCGTGATGCGTATGTCTCTTTGATTATATGCTATGTTTCTGATAGTTTTTGAATTGTTATATTTCTTATCCTCACTGTTCCGTTAATGATGTAGAGAGGCTCTATTTACGGCGGCCATGAACATCGCATCGACAGTCATTATGTTTCTTCCTAGAAATGTTGATATTAACCAATTGGCAGAACTAGCCTTATCAACGTCTCCTCCATGGTCACTTGAGGCAAGTGTTTTTTTCTTATGGCTTTTTCAGCATTCTGTTTTTGTTTTTAAAAAGGCTTTCCAAATTGTTTCTGAGAATGACTTTCCGTCTTATGAATGTTTATTATTATTATTATTTTTTTTTGCTAAATTTGTCTCCTTGTTACATTGAACAAGAATATTTTTTTTGGTATTATATATATATATATATATATATATATATATTTTTGAAACACTTTTTTTGGTATATAGAGTATTTCGGACCTTAGTAACATGTCTAACGGGCAAGCTCCAATGTTTTCAGGTAGAAAAGAACTACTTAAATGGGAAGCTGAAGGCAATAACAGCATACTTCTTCAGACAAGATGGTTGTTAGAACTAAGAATAAAGCATAGATTCGTCTCACCCACTCAATGCACGAACGCGACATGTATCCGCATTTGTGTCAGCTTGTGGAAATCAACTGAATGAATTGATTTGAGATCATAGGTTTCATGTGTTGTATATATAAAATGTGTTTTGTAAACTTTGTGTTATTGATTACTCAGCTTCTTGTCACACATTTCTTCAAACTGTAAACTTGTGAATGAAACTTGTGCAAGAAAAATCTATTATTATTGTCCAGAACGTCTTCTGACCTAGAGCGGACAGATGTGGATGTATCGGGTAATATACATCACTTGGTCTTGGGTATTTTATCTAACCAGAAACATACCTAGGGATGGCAATCTGAACCGTGGCCCGCGGCTGGCCTCATAAAAGACCCATATGGGACAGGTTTGGGCCAGCAAATTATAGACCCAATATTTAGCGGGCCTCACGGGTAATGATGTTGGGGGATTGGGTCGTTGCGGTTCGGACCACTGCGGTCACGCGGGTTAGAGAGGACCGCTTTGAACATGTCGGCACCTGAAAAAACAAGAGATTGTGAGTAGGGATGGCAATCTGAACCGCGGCCCGCAGGCTGGTCTCATAAAAGGCCCATATGGGGCGGGTTTGGGCCAGCAAATTATAGACCCAATATTTAGCGGGCCTCGCGGGTAATGATGCTGCGGGATTGGGCCGTTGCGGTTCGGGCCACTGCGGTCACGCGGGTTAGAGAGGACCGCTTTGAACATGTCGGCACCTGAAAAAACATAAAAGAGATTGTGAGAGAACTCGAGAAGGCAATATCACCGAGGTCCCTCTTCGAGCTCCGAAGGTCCCTCTGGCTTCCCTCTTCGAGCTCCGACGACGTTGGCTCGAGCTCTGAAGGTCCCTCCGGCATCCCTTTCAAGCTCATACAATCACCAGAGGAGCACAAGAAGAGCATCGACCTTGCCCTCTGTAGTTTCGTCTTCTCCTCGACTAAGCCCCCACCGGAGCTTCTTTCCGTTCTCGATCTAGCACCAACGCGTCTCTTCGTCCTTGATCTACCACCATCGACTCTCTTCTTCGCCGATCTACTTCCTCGAGGATAAGAAACACGATGCTTCCAAGAAGAAAGTTACATACACTTCGGTTCTCAATGCTAGAAGCAAGGTAGTTTCTATTGTTTATCTCTTGTGATTTAACCTTGAAAATATAACTCGATTTTGTCCTTATTGGTTGAATCTTTGACACTACTTAGGCTGCTTCCAAGACTCTTGATATTGACTCTATCGACAAATAAAATGACCTTGCTGCTGTTGTTTTGTTTCGTTCTCTGTTGCAGAACGCAGGCTTGCCTTAGATGTATATATAAACACAGTCTGAGATCAACGAGAAGATGAGATCAATTCTTGTTGACTAGCTTGTAGACGTTCATGTCAAGTTTGATCTGTCCCCTGAGACGCTTTCCCTTGAAACGATGTATGTCTTGGTGGATCAAAATCTTGTTTATTTAAATTTATTCCTGTCATGTTTTGACTCTGATGCTTTTTTAGACAAGGAGATGTTACTTGAGTTTGTGGAGAAGATTAAGACAACAAAGGAGACTGGTCAAAAAGCTGAAGCAATGAGAAGATGTTAATGAACTCGCTGACCATGTAAGTGAACTAATATCCTGTCTTTATACTTGTGTTGTACATCATTGTTGATCCCTGTTGTTACAGGCGGCCTCTGCTTTTGAGACAGTGAGGGACATAAACACAGCGATGATGGTGAAGCCAGCATAGCGATGCAGTGGAACATTCTCCACAGGTTCAGGTTCTACTCGTTAGTTTAGTCTTATGTAGTAGAAAATTGAATATGCTAGGTTATCGGATTTGTAGTCTTGTAGTTGTAGATATATTGCTTGATGTTAGTTTACTTGCTTTGCTTTTGAGTTTTGATTTACGTATAGACTGTAACAGTTAAGAGTTATAACTTTACTTATAAAATATTATAAAACTTGACCAATAAAGAATAAGGAGATAATTCAAATATTTTGAAATTAACATAAAAAAATACAAAAATACCCTAACAAGTAACAACTAAACCTAAACTCACAACTTACGACTTATTTCGTGAGGTAAACTAAAAACAAACAAAGAAACTTGAGAAAAGAAGCGGCGATGGATCCCAATTGCAAGCTATTGGATACCTGTGACTTAGAGACCTCTGATCCTAATTTCACGCCATTGAATACCTGTGACCTTGAGACTCAAGGACTGCTGGCATCTCTTGGTGCTACTGCTGATGCTGCTGATGATGATGAGGCTGAGGATCTCTGTTCTGGTGGAAAGAAGCAAGAGCGGAAACGGAGGCTGATAGAAGTTGGTTCTGATGATGATGAAGTCGAAATCACCGCTCCTCCAACTCAATCCTCCCAGCCTCGCAAGCAATTTAGTTTCGGATTAGGGAGTATCTCAAAGAAATCCATGACTAAATCATCAATATCCGGTGGATTTTCAACCTCTTCAAAGGCTACCCAAAGCAAGAAAAAGCCGAGTGTTGCTATAATACGTGGAGGAAGAAGGTCTTCAAAGCCGACTCCAAATAATGGAAAGAAGAAAACTTTGGAGTCTAAGCAGCCAGTGGCTGGTGAGGAATCTGAGGATATTAACGTGGGTGATGATTCTGATGAACCCAATTTGGATGACAATAAGAGGGAGAGTAGGCAAAGGTCTAAGGTTTATGTTGGGCCCAAATACGGCCCGTTAGCTGAAATTAACAGGCTTAAATAACAAGAATTGACAATGGGTTATTATAAGCCCATTAGCAATTAAGTCTTGAGAAAGGAGTTAAGAAGAAGCCGGAGGCTATTTTGCTCAGGAAAGAAAGGTTAACAAAACAGGTCACGGAAGAGAACTCCGGACCTCATTCACAGAGAGCTAGTAGAAGTAGCTCATGATGGATACGCAGGACCCGGTCAAAAGGAGACTGTAGAGAATCCCTCAACTCACGGAGCAAATCTCGGAGGTTAGCTGAGGTCGTTGAAACATGATCGAGAGCTATAAAAGAGGAGGAAGAGATCAAAGCAAGGTCCAGATTTTGATTCATTATTATTCACATATTCAAGAACCCTAGAAACATCCTTTATTCTTTGTCATCACAGAACCCTAGAAACATCCTTTATTCTTTGTAATCACAGATCGAAACATTTGTAAACGTCTTTTACCAAAAACATCAATACAATCATATTCATTCCTTAAGTTCTAACAGGATTCAGCCCACAATTATCTTTTCTCCAATCTAAACCTAATCTAAATTAGGAAGTGAGTTTTATCCCTCACATTTTGGCACCGTCTGTGGGGACGAGATAATTGAATCATTTACTCCGTAACTTGATAATGGATCCATCTAACCAGGTAACGAATCCATCTATCCATGATCCCGTGATCCAGATCGACGGCTCACCGAACAGAAGAAACCTGGATCCTCAAGACCCGGAGCCTCAATCCGCCGATCACCGATCTGAGCAACAGCCTCTGGCTAATGCTCAACCGAACAAGACCACCACTGGAATAAGTAACCCGAGATCCTCCAGTGGAAACAACTCTGGGGTTACAGCCCCCGAGAACCCTCAGCGTCAATCCGCTCTGAACCAATCGGAGGCTCAGCTTTCCGAGATGCGCCGAATGATGGTGCAATTGGTAGATAGAGCTCAGGAGAATGAGCGTACGTTGCAGCAGCTAACTACTCGGCAGCAACGATTCGAAGAGGTAACTAGATCTCTAACCGAGACGACTCAGATATTGCAACGTCAGGGCTCGGGAGCCACTTTCCGAGATCGATTGACCGAACCCACGTTCCCTCGCGGACGTCTGGATTTTTCCCCTAACAGCACTGCTCAAGATAGGCAAGAATCTGTTCTCCGGACACCTCATGCTGGAATAACCTGTGCATTCAGTCCACCCGTAACCAGCGCTATGGGAAGTAACATAGCAACAACAAGCTCTGCGCCCAACCGGGTTACTGAACAGAGCACACATTTACCACCTCCGCCACTTGTTTTCAGGTCCGGAGAAGGAATATCTTTCCCTCCTAGGGGAAGAGCATCAGCTCCGACTTATCAAGCCGGGAGGGCGATCCCGAATCGAGATGGCCTCCAGAGAACGGAAGCTGATCCTACAGCTCACCCTACTGGTCGCATCCCTCAAAACAACCCTAGAGCTAGTGAGCGATTTAGCCCACCAAATGCCTGGGAGAACGACCAAACTCGACTTCATCATGAATCTCCCCATCAGATTCATGATGACGACCCAACTATCCTTCCTCTAGAGGGACCCGAGGCTATCCGCCGATATATGGAGCAAACTCACGCAACTCTCCAAAAGTTAAATGCTCAAGTCCACAAAGCAAAGAGCTCAGCTCCCGAAATTGAGAGCTTGATTGAGGAAACCCGCGGGACCCCATTCACAGACAGAATCGCTAGCTCTTACATAAGAGATACCCAAAAAATTAGGATCCCCGAATATGATGGGACCTCAGATCCTAAGGCTCATTTGAGAGCCTTCCGATTAGCTATCGTGAAAGCTCACTTCACGAGAGAAGAATGCGAGGCATGTTACTGCAGAACCTTTGCCGAAAACTTGGTCGGAACAGCTCTCGAATGGTTTTCGAGCCTGAGCCGAACTCAATAAACAATTTCGACCAGCTCACTAACGCCTTTATGAAGCAGTACTCGATCCATATCCTACAGCAAGCTTCCGAGGCCGACCTCTGGAAAATTAGACAAGGAATGGGAGACTCATTACGAGTCTATATCGAAAAATTCAGAGCAGTGAGAACTAAGCTCTCGAATCCCAACGATCAAGTTGCCATCGAAGCCCTTAGAAGAGGCCTCTGGTACAAATCGGAATTCTGGTCCGAGCTAACGCTCAATTCTCCCCCAATTATCGATGATGCCCTTCACAAAGCATCTAGATATATTACCTTGGAGGAGGAAACAGCTGCACTAGATAAAATCTATAAGAAATCTCAAAATCACCCGAAAGGTGAAACCACAAAAGCAAAAGGATCTTCTAGAAAAGGGGGCTCCCGCAATAATCAGACCCAGGGAGAACATTCTTATGCAGTCGAGGAAGTCCAACAGGAAAAACCTGTTGCCGCGGCAAGCAAAACCCCCTGGTCAAAGGGCTACGATGAGAACAAACACTGCTTTTATAACGATCGAAAAGGACACTCAACTGAGGAATGTTGGGACCTCCAACGACAGTTGGCAGCTAAATTCGTAGCTGGGGAACTAAAGGACGTGGAACTCAAAAAACCACCACCCTACCAGAAAAGAGGTCCCAGAGATACCTCTCCGAAGCGGGAAAGGTCACCTGAGAAGGAGACAGACTCGCCACCGCCAGCTCCCAAGAAAAGAGTTGACATGATTCTTGGGAAATTCCCCCAGGGAAAAAGTCTACAAATCGAGGCCCTTTTGAGCAAACCACCACCTCAATCGAGCCCCAGTTCGAGGGTGGATTATATCCTCGGAGGTTCCGATATATGTCAAGACTCCGTTAATTCCATCAAAAGTCACGTACGGAAGGCTGTTTCCAATGCTCAGTCTAAGCCTCCCAATCCTGAATCCAACACTAAGATTTCTTTTTGGGAGAGCGAGACATCAGACCTCGACAGACCTCACGATGACGCTTTAATCGTCACCCTGAACATCGCAGGCTACGAAGTGCCTAAGCTGATGGTAGACACCGGGAGCTCTGTCGACCTTATTTTCTATAACGCCCTGAAAGGGATGGAAATAGATGACTACGAAATTATTGGTCAGAAAGCTAACCTCGTAGGCTTCTCCGGGGAAACAGTTACCTCCCTGGGAACCATCAAGCTTCCTGTCATAGATGGAGGAATCATGAAAATGACAAATTTCGTAATTATCGACAGACCTTCTCCATTTCACGCAATCCTAGGAAGACCCTGGATCCATAAGATGAAAGCGGTAGCTTCCACTTATCACCAATGCGTGAAATTTCCGACACCTGAAGGAATAACCACCGTACGAGGTAGGCAGAAAATCTCCAGGATCTGCTACTTGGGGGGGATTCGAAATCCTCAAGGAATCACCCCAATAGCAATTACAGATCCAGGAAGGTCGAGAAATGCAACAGAATATTCGAAGTCCCCCTAGGAACCTAACCGAACGAGTTGGCATCGATGACTCTGATCCCGAGAAACAAGTGAACATCGGATCAGAGCTACCTCTCGAAACTAAAAGGGAGCTAATCGACTTCCTGAAAAGCAACGTCAAAACATTTGCATGGACCACCAGTGACATGAAGGGTATAGATCCAAACGTCACCACCCATAAGCTCAATGTAGACCCTACTTTCAAACTGATCAAACAAAAGCGCCGTAAGCTGGGCCTTGAAAAAGCTCAAGCCGTCAACGATGAAGTCGATCGACTTACGAAAGCAGGGTCCATTCGCGAAGTACATTACCTAGATTGGCTGGCTAACCCCGTAGTAGTGAAAAAGAAAAACGGGAAGTGGAGAATCTCTGTAGACTTCACCGTCCTGAACAAGGCTTGTCCTAAAGATAGCTTCCCGTTACCTCACATCGATCGCCTCGTTGAAGCGACAGCTGGCCATCAGCTCTTGTCTTTTATGGATGCCTTCTCGGGATATAATCAAATCATGATGAATTCTGAAGATAAAGAAAAAACTGCATTCATAACCGAACGCGGGACCTACTGTTACAAGGTAATGCCATTCGGATTAAAAAACGCAGGAGCTACCTACCAAAGGCTCGTGAACAAAATGTTCGTCGGACAGCTCGGAAAAACCATGGAGGTATACATCGACGATATGCTGGTTAAATCCTCAGCTGGAGAAAATCATATCTCCCACCTAAAAGAATGCTTCGATATCCTCAACAAATACGATATGAAACTCAACCCCGCAAAATGCACCTCCGGAGTGCCCTCGGGCGAATTCCTCAGGTACCTCGTAACCGAAAGAGGTATCGAAGCCAATCCAAAACAGATAGCGACCTTCTTGGAAATGCCGTCACCTAGGACAACCAGGGAGGTACAAAGACTGACTGGACGAATCGCAGCTCTGAACCGATTTATATCCAAATCCACCGATAAATGCCTCCCATTCTACAAACTTCTAAAAAACAATAAGAAGTTCCTGTGGGACGAGAAATGCGAGGAGGTTTTCAAACAATTGAAAACTTACCTCTCCGAGCCTCCGATCCTATCCAAACCAGTAACAGGAGAACCCTTGTACCTATACCTCGCCGTATCAACTGCTGCAGTTAGCGGCGTGCTGGTACGAGAAGAGCAAAACGAGCAAAGACCCGTCTATTACACAAGCAAAAGTCTAATAGACGCCGAAACTAGATACCCTACTATGGAAAAACTAGCTCTGGCAGTTGTAACAGCTGCCAGGAAGCTACGACCTTATTTCCAATCGAACTCAATCGTCGTAATGACTTCACAACCAATACGCACGATTCTGCACAGCCCTAGCCAATCGGGACAATTAGCTAAATGGGCCATAGAACTCAGCGAATATGACATCGAGTACAGACCCCGAGCAGCCATAAAAGCTTAGGTCCTCGCCGATTTTATCATCAAGCTATTGTCCGAACAACTAGACCCGAGAGCTGAAGCTCCGGAGTGGAGCCTGTATGTTGACGGAGCCTCATCAAAACAAGGTTCCGGAATTGGTCTAAGGCTGACCTCTTCAGCCGGAGAATCCATCGAACAATCCTACAGGCTCGGATTCAACGCTTCAAATAATGAGGCCGAATATGAAGCACTAATCGCAGGATTAAGACTCGCCTTAAGCCTCGGAATCCGAGAGGTAAACGCCTACAGCGACTCACAGCTGGTAGCTAGCCAGTTCCATGGAGAATACGAAACAAGGGACGAAAGAATGGGGGCATACCCCGAAGTCGTACAAAGCCTCACTAAACAGTTCAGCAAGTTCGAACTAGCAAGAATCCCACGAGGAGAGAACTCCTCAGCAGATGCGTTGGCTGCATTAGCATCCACATCAGACCCCCTAGTAAAACGAATTATACCTGTAGAGGGAATCGAAAAACCAAGCATCGATATAGCTACCAAAGCTGAAATCGACAGCAAACCGAAAGAGCAAATGGAAGCTAGCTGCCCTGAGACAGCAACAACCCAAGTTCTCACAACATTCTGGTTCCCAAAAACCAAAACTCGCAAATTCAAAAAGCATACCTCCGGGGGCACAACCTAGCCCCCAAACTCACTTTTCCACAGAGTAAACACCCGCATGACTAGATATTCCCCTGAACCCGAAACTCCAACCGGAGACACGATCCCGATCCCAGAAAATAACGACACACTTGAAGATATTCCTCCAGATCCAGACTCCAATGAACCTAACCAAAGGAATATCCCCGGGGGCACGACCTCCGGCCAGAACAACACCCGGAAACCTGATCCAGCACATGGACATCCTTCATCTCTTCACGACAAAATCGTAGGGAGAGAGGACTGGAGAATCCCAATCAAGCAGTATATTTCGGAGGGCAAGGTCTCCCCCCAGAAATGGGAAGCTCGAAAGATCAAAGCACTAAGTACAAGATACTGCATAATGGAATCTATCCTTTATAAACGAAACGTGTCGGGACCTTATCTAAGATGCGTCCACGGCCTCGATGCTATCAAACTCATGAAGGAAATGCATGATGGTTCCTGTGGAAAGCACTCCGGCGGTAGAGCCTTAGCCATCCGAATCAAAAGGCAAGGCTATTTCTGGCCTACCATCATCGCCGACTGTGAAGTCTACTCATCCTCATGCGACAGATGCCAGAGGCACGCACCATTTATATATCAAAACTCAGATAAATTATCCTCGATATCCGCCCCATACCCATTCATGAGATGGTCCATGGATATCGTAGGACCGCTAGTAGTATCAGGAACAGGAAGGCAAAAGCTACGCTTCCTGTTAGTCCTAACAGACTACTTCACAAAATGGATAGAAGCTGAAGCCTTCCAACAGGTAACTAAAGTCGAAACCGATTGACTCGTATGGAGAGACATCATTTGCCGCCACGGCGTCCCATACGAATCGTAACTGATAATGGATCACAATTCATAACTAACGACTTCAAGGATTTCTGCGACAAGTGGAAAATTCGCCTCACCATGTCGACACCTCGATACCCTCAAGGAAACGGCTAGGCGGAGGCTGCTAATAAATCGGTATTAGCAAACCTCAAGAAACGCATTGGAATCGATAAAAGTTCTTGGTCCGAAAGATTACCCGAAGTGCTTTGGGCATGCCGAACCACCCGACGAAGAGCTACGGAAGAAACCCCTTTCTCCCTATCCTACGGGATGGAAGCTGTCGTCCCAGCCGAAACCATCACCGTGAGCCTCCGCCGCAAGCTCTGCACGTCCAATCCCGAAGTCAACAATCAGCTCTTATTAGATAACCTCGACTTAATCGAGGAACTACGGGATCAAGCCTTGCTCCGCATTCAAAACTACCAACAAGCAATGGCTCAACATTACAATTCCAAAGTCAGGTCCCGACAATTCGTTGTAGGTGACGTGGTACTCAGGAAAGTTTTCAACCATACCAAAGAGCCGCACGCCGGAAAGCTAGGGACCAATTGGGAAGGTCCCTATCAGATCATCTACGTGATACGACCAGGCGTTTACAGGCTCATGAAGGTACGAACTGGGGTACCCGAAATCCGATCATGGAATGCCATGAATCTCAAGAAATACTACCATTAGGTACCTAAATTCTTTGAACTACACTAGGCTTGATCCCTTGACTGGGTACGTAGGCAACCCCGTTATGAGTGCAGCCCCAATCTCATTTCAACACTTTTTTCACTTTAGCCAAAGGGGGCATGCGATTAAAACACATGGCCCAAACGTCAATTGTATGACTATTACAACATGATGTACTCTATAAAAGTTATCAGTGAAACAGTTACATTCAAATATATCGAGTTTCCATCAAACAAATCCAGGTCGCGATGAACCTGAACCTAAGGTCTTAAAACCCTTCAAACAAATCCAGGTCACGATGAACCTGAACCCAAGGTCTTAAGATCCTTCAAACAAATTCAGGTTACGATGAACCTCAACCTAAGGTCTTAAAATCCTTCAAACAAATCCAGGTCAGGATGAACCTGAACCTAAGGTCTTAAAATCCTTCAAACAAATCCAGGTCACGATGAACCCGGACCTAAGGTCTTAAAATCCTTCAAACAAATCCAGGTCACAATGAACCTAAACCTGAGGTCTTAAAATCCTTCAAACAAATCCAGGTCACGATGAACCTGGACCTAAGGTCTTAAAATCCTTCAAACAAATCCAGGTCACGATGAACCTGAACCTGAGGTCTTAAAATCCTTCAAACAAATCCAGATCACGATGAACCTGAACCTGAGATCTTAAAATCCTTCAAACAAGTCCAGGTCCCTACGAGCCTGAACCTAAGGTCTTAAAATCCTTCAAATAAATTCAGGTCCCTACAAACCTGAACCTAAGGTCTTAAAATCCTTCGAAAGCAAATCCAGGTTCCCGAAGAACCTCAATCCAAGGTCTTAAAATCCTTCGAAAAAAAATTCAGGTTCCTAAGAACCCCGATCAAAAGTCCCGAAATCCCTAACAGCGATCGACATCTAAAAAAAATCCCAAATAAAATCAGGTCCCAAAAACCCAACTTCGGAACCTCGCGCTGAAAAATGACGGAACCTATTGTCAACGGGACCCCTGACCTTCACCCGAAAGTCTCCTAGACCTCATATCTAACTACGGGACCTGCTACTAACAAGACCTAGAATTCTTTGTTCAAAGAAATAAAGACTTCTACTTAGACAATAGAATTTATGCTAAGGAATTCGTCGAAACGTCGACAAGACCCTTAGCAAGAAAGTTTCATCCCAGTTAAGAAGAAACGAAACTCTTTACAAGTCGAATGACTTAAAGCAAAATCAAAACAGAGTAAAATAAAATAAAGGTTTAAAAGCCTCCCCAGGCTACTAAAGTTCAAAAGATCCTAACACAAGCAAAGGTTTAAAAGCCTCCTTAGGCTATAAGTCTTAAAAACGAACAAAAGCCCGTAGGGCAGAAATCCTAAAAACATGATAAAAAAACTAAATTGAGATCTTGTCTTCTGTCTCCAAAGATCTCCTAGACGCTGCGACCTCGCTCAACTGCCTCATTGTCCACGGCTGGGGCACCTGCATCCGTTTCCTTGTCATCACCTTCTGGAACGACTTCAGCCGGGGCTAAATCAGGACTCACCAAACCTAAGTTAGAACCATATCCTCCAGAAAAGGACGGATTAAACATGGTAATCTCAAAAGTACCTAAGCTTTCTGAGAGTTGAGGAAGAGGGAGCTTGCTAACCGAGAAATCAGAAACTTGAGCCCTCTCGTAAGCAGCAACCGCTTCCGGCATCAAAACCATCAAACGGTTGTACTCCTCCTCAGCACTTTGAATCTCATTTGCAACCAAGTCCTTCAAAAGCTCCGTGTTAGCTTGGAGTTCTTGAGCATAGATCTGAAGATCAGCCTCATCCTTCTTCTTGGAGAACTTATCTTTAACAGAGATAAGGATCTTGTTGTAAGCATCGATCACCTCTTTCTTTCCCCTCCTGACAGCGAATTTGACTTCAGCCTCCTTATTCTTCTGACTGACTTGAGTTGAAGCAATTAATTCTTGAACTTGTTGCTCAGAAACCCTCCGAGCACCATCTAGCTCGGTGACTCTCCTACTCTTCACCTTAATGTCAATCTCCAAGCTCTCAATCTTCCCCTGTTGAGCGTCAGACTTCAAGCCGAGCCTCACAACTTCAGATCGAAGTGCCGAAACCTGAGCTCTGGCTTGGTCACGCTCGATCTTGGTGGTCTTCACCATCTCGGTAACCTGGGCAAGCTCCTCAGCATTAGGGGCATTACTCACTGTTTCTTCAAACCTTAGCTTAGCCTTATAACAGCTCCAGCCAACTACATACAAATAAATAGCTAAAATAAATATCTCTCTAAGAAAAAGCAATAAGAGGAGGCTAAAAACCCTTACCTGACCCATGTAATGGCAATCTCGATGAACTCATCCCTGTTAGTCATATTGCTAACCGGGGGGAGAGAACACCCTGTCTGTTTCATGTGCCTCATCAGTGTTGCTAAACCCCAAGGATCATCAAGAATAGATCCAGGCTTCGAGTGAGCGAAATTCCATCCAACGGTCCCTCCCCTCGAGGACGAGGAAGAAGACCCTAATGGCCTGTCACCTTGATCAGTACGTAACCTCTTGTTCCTAGGAGGATCAATCTCAGAAGGATCTTTGGTCACCTGAGGATCAACTTCCGTGACCTGAACCCCAGAGCGGGGGACTATCTCCTGAGCTCCCTCAGTTTCAATGAGATCAGCATCCTTAACCGGAACAGAAGCTCCATCATCGAGGACCTCTTTCACAGAGCTAAAGAAAGATCCTCCCTGATTCTTCTCACTTCCTTGTGAGGTGCTGGCTGCTTTCACAGGTCTACCCCTAGATCGGAACGACGGTTGGAGAGGCATCTTGGCTGATTGGGTCTTTTCGGTTCCGGAAGTGCTAGCCCCCGTCGAAATCGATACCACTGAGTTACCTTCGGAAACTGCATTACCAAATCCTCTTCAAACATTCGGATATCATAAATAAGCTTACATACGTCAAAGACGTTAGAATAAGTACATTACCTTCTAAGTCTGTGACTGGCACAAGGTTTAAAAAGGAAGCGTTATACCGATCCGGGAATACCTTCTAAGTCTGTGACTGGCAAAAGGTTTAGAAAGGAAGCATTATACCGATCCGGGAATCTAGCTGATCCTATTCGAGAAGTTGTGTACGACGCCCAGGTACAGGGAGTTTGCTGCAATTTTCGAAAAAGAGCTCTAGTAAGCTTGTTCGGGAGCTCAGCAGGATCCTCGATATCTGCAACCATAACCAAACATCTGTTAGGTTACGATCGATAAAAATAAACAAACAAATTCCTAAGAAATCCTAACCGGATGCATCGGACCAAGAATAACTAAGGGTACGACCCGCGGGAACCGTTGAGGGGTCAATTTTAACGTAAAAATACTTTCTCCGCCAATCGTCATCACTGCTAGAAAATTTGAAAATGCCCAACCTGGGACGACAAGGAAGGTAATAGGTCCTGCTTCCACCTTCCTTGGAAGCACTCTCCTTTATCGAAAACATGCTCATTAAGGAACTAAGCCCGGTAGCAACTCCCTCTTCTTTGGATCTAGTGATGAAACCGTTTATCACTCGAATAACCGAGGGACAAAGTTGGGAAATGGCTAGTTGATAATGATCAAGAAGGTCTAACAGGAGGTCAGGGAGGGGAAACCTAAAGTGGCTCTTGGAAATATAGTTCTCATGAACGCAGAACCAACCCTCCGGAGCCGTCTCGGGGGTTTCCTCGGGTTTACAAGCCCTAGCCAGTTCCCTTCGACCTTGGGCCTGAACCATAAGGTTCACAACCTCTTGGCTCTTTAGAACGGAGGGTGGGTGAGATCCGGAGGGAACACTCCCGCTGGAGCCCCCGGTCTTTTTCGCTCGCTTGAAAACTCTCTGGGCTATCGACTCCTTAGCCCTCTTCTTCTTCTCGGTCTTCCTCATGGTTTCACCAACTTCTTGTTTCACCTTCATAAGCTGAGCACCAGTAGCAGAGATTCCTGTCTCTCCAGAACCTTCTTTTGGTTGGGTCATAGCAAAAACAACGAAAGAAATCGAAAAGAGATAAGAAAGGAAAAAGAAAGATCGAACTAATGGATCAAAGTCTCTGGGGGCAACAGTTTTAAAAGAGATTACTCGAAAGCTTAACAAAAAAATAATAATAATGAGCGAAAGAAGGTAAAATAAGGAGCCGAAAGAAGTTACCTGGAAAACTGAATCGAAACATGGAGAAGATGGGTAGAGTTGCAGTTAATGTGTGCAGCTTTATATCCCGTAAATTCTAAAAAATCGGGGATAATTATTTCAAATTTGTTTCATCTGAGCCGTTGATTACGCTAGAAGCAATTTTATCCGTTAGAGATATCCTCGAAAGAATTACGAGTAATCATTATCTCAACGAAAAGGTTGAGATTCGGCGGCTAGGTTTAGCTTCCGAGAAAAAGCATCTTCTCTCGAAAGCTGGGGGAAACTATTAGACCCAAATACGGCCCGTTAGCTGAAATTATTAGGCTTAAATAACAAGAATTGACAATGGGTTATTGTAAGCCCATTAGCAATTAAGTCTTGAGAAAGGAGTTAAGAAGAAGCCGGAGGCTATTTTGCTCAGGAAAGAAAGGTTAACAAAACAGGTCACGGAAGAGAACTCCGGACCTCATTCACAGAGAGCTAGTAGAAGTAGCTCAGGATGGATGCGTAGGACCCGGTCAAAAGGAGACTGTAGAGAATCCCTCAACTCACGAAGCAAATCTCGAATGTTAGCTGAAGTCGTTGAAACATGACCGAGAGCTATAAAAGAGGAGGAGGAGATCAAAGCAAGGTCCAGATTTTGATTCATTATTATTCACATATTCAAGAACCCTAGAGGAGGAGGAGATCAAAGCAAGGTCCAGATTTTGATTCATTATTATTCACATATTCAAGAACCCTAGAAACATCCTTTATTCTTTGTAATCACAGAACCCTAGAAACATCCTTTATTCTTTGTAATCACAGATCAAAACATTTGTAATCCTCTTTTACAAAAAACATCAATACAATCATATTCATTCCTTAAGTTCTAACAGGATTCAGCCTACGATTGTCTTTTTTCCAATCTAAACCTAATCTACATTAGGAAGTGAGTTTTATCCCTCACAGTTTGGAGTGATTTTGTTGTGATTCGAAAACCCAATGGCGAGATGAAGACTAAATGCAATCACTGTAAGAATGAGTATGCCTGGAGCTCCCACTCGCATGGAACTTCGGCGACTAAATGCAATCACTGTAATAAGGTCTATGTTACGTACCAAAATAATCAAAACTGGAATCCGATAGGAATTTTTACATATTACATATCTGAATGATTTCTATATTTTTATATCAAATATAAGAGACCGAACAAACAATTGAATGGATACACAGCCCAATCCCCTACCCAAACTAGGAGTAGCCAAAAGACCCAAACCAAATTGATATCTAGAAATGTCCAAGTTAACTGAATTTAACCAAAATTACCCGAGTTTAATCAAATTGTTTTCAAAAAGCATTTCACAGTAAACTGAATCAAACCGAACCGCAACGAACCAGTAACCAAATTGATTTTCAATATCATTTCACACCAAACCAAAGTTAAAAGCAAAAGTGAACCGCAAAACCAAAATTTCAGCTCAAATCTGCAGGACAAAAAAAGTAAAAAAGTATGTTTATGTTTACCTTCGTTGTTCTTCTATAGTATTTGTTTGTGTACTTTATATGGTTTATTTATACCTTTGTCAATTTGCGTGCTATAGTTGAAGAATATTTAATTTGGGTTTCGAGATTACATTTGAAGTTTGAAGGTTTGGTTTTTGATTGAGTTAGAACACTTTTTCTGTTTTTGAGGATTTTATGGCTTGTAAATTTCATTTGATGTTTGATTATAAAATAACTTTACCTCTGAAGTCTAAACTATATTGCTTTATTATCAAAGTTCAATTAATGTTTCATGCATTTATAAATTTGTTAGTTGATTGCTATGTTTAAGAAATCACTAGACTGTAACTAGGTACTTTATATAAGGATTAGTGACTATGTGGATTATTCAGAACCTAAGTGGGATCTAAGCGTTAACGAATTATTGATTTATTTTTGATATATTTACTTTTATATAACATATTTTAGTGTTTAATTTTAAACAGAAAAGTATTCTGATATATTATCAAAACCAATTATATAAAACAAAATAAATTAGATAAATTTGTGGATTTTTACTAACATTGTTACTTAACCAATATATATTAATTTCTATAAATTTAAACCGATTTACACTGATTTAAAACGGTTTGAACCTAGTTATAATGGTCTAAACCGATATGAATTGTATACATCAGATTATAAGAATATCGTTTAGGCTATAACCGATGTACCACCTAGGTAGGGGCCTAGACCGATTTCTAGAACCTTTGTTGATTGTATTAACTTATTTATGTCTCCTTTCTCTTACTACAAATTCTAAATCATGTCACTAACTGTTTGTTAAGACTTGCTAAGTTTGTGGACTTACGTGAGTACTTTCGACTCTCACACAAGTATTTAAGTAATAAAATTCATATTAGAACGGGACCCTAATTCAACCGGGTTTTGGGATGTCTCATAAACATACAAATATAGTTGAAGGGACATATTTTGGAATCTTGTATCAGTGTTGAGGTCAAAATCGGTACGACGGAATCAATAGCCAAAATTCCCCACAAAAATACAAAAGGAATAGTTTTATAAAACCCAAGAAGTCGTTTTATAAAACTCGAAGTCATTTATTAAACTCGCAGCCCGTTTTATAAAACTCGAGAAGTCGTTTTATAAAACTCAAAGAATCATTTTATAAAACTCGAGAATCGTTTTATAAAACTCGAGAAGCCGTTTTATAAAACTCGAAGATCGTTTTATAAAACTCGAGAAGCCGTTTTATAAAACTCGAAGATCGTTTTATAAAACTCGAGAAGTCGTTTTATAAAACTCAAAAGATCATTTTATAAAACTCGAAGATCGTTCTATAAAACTCGAGAAGCCGTTTTATAAAACTCGAAGAATCGTTTTATAAAACTCAAAGTTCGTTTTATAAACTCGAAGATCGTTTTATAAAACTTGAAGATCGTTTTATAAAACTCGAAGATCGTTTTATAAAACTCGAAGATCGTTTTATAAAACTCGAGAATCGTTTTACGAAACCGCAAAAAACCGAAAAACTTCCTGGACGTCCCGAGCCTCGATCTCCCGCATTCCCGATTCGAAACTTACGTCTTTCGACATGGTCGTATTCTGAACCACGGCCGAAACGTCTCCCGTTCCATCTCTATCCGACCCATCGTTCGAGTTTTACGATAAAAACCGTAAAACTTTGCTTTCTCGACAAAGAACTCGAGGAAATCATACAAAACGGCAACGGTTAAACGAAACACCGAACATTGCCTAAACTATACGATTTATTCGAGATTTCTCGTTGAAATCATAAAAAACGCGTTTTTAATAAAAACGTCGAGTAAATCGTAAAACCTTACGATTAGCTCGAGGAATTTACTAAAAACGGCATCAGATCAGGAAACGATCCCGTACAAATTCGCAAAACGGATTTATCGCAGAACGGCCCAGAAGGTCCTAAAACGCGATAAAAACCTGTCTCGCAATCTTAACAGAATCTAACCCGAAGATACGATAACGTTTTGACGGTTTACTCGCAGGAGGAAAATAAATGTCAAGTTTGAAGATAAAAGGCATGTTTGAAGAAAAATAGAAGATTTCCGCGGAAGAAAAGGAAGGATCGAGAAAAATGGAAAATTCCCGATATAGTCAAATCTGGGCGAAATGGAAAGTCCGAATGGCCAAGGCGAGGAGTATATAAATAAGAGGTCTAGGGCAGAAGCAAGGGACACGATTTTCAGAGCTCTCACCACCAAAATTAGCATTAGGAATATTTCCGTTTTCTGTTAGCGAGCTGCGTCTCAATTAGGGTTTTTCGTCCTTAAGTTTTTGGCTACTCTCTTTGTACCAGTTCTACGCAGATTCGGAATAAGAACCTATTTGCTCTCGATTTTCGTTTATTCATTTAAAGTTTCTAAGTTTTTTGTTATCTTAATCTTCGTTGTGCGGTTCTGCAGATAGCCGGTTCCTCTGGAAACTTAGGGTTTTCCCGAAGTTTCCTTATTTACGATTATTTGACAGTAGGTGGATTTCGGTTCCCACAATTTGGCACTAGAAGGAGGGGGGGGGGTCGGATCTATCTTACACCGAAGCCGAAACATGTCCAACGAAGAAACGATGACTGGTGACAACCAAACTCGCAACGAACGCGATAACGTTGAAACAACACCACCACAAGGAGCGTCTGCGGCCAACGCTACAAACGCTAACGCCGAGACCCTCGAGAAGATGCTTTCCGAGTTTAACAAAAAATCGGAAGAGCAGGAAAAGCTCATTGGTTCGCTCACGAAACGGGTAGAAACCCTAACCACGAAAACCCGAGCAATTCGCCCCCGCAGAACTACTAAGGTCCGCGGAAGGAGGCTCGACTTTGGCGCTCCTACGGATCGTCCCATAACCGAGCAGGGTAACTTACCGGAAAAGGAATCCCGAAAAGACAATCCTGACGCGACGCCAAACGAATCGGAAAAACCTCATACTCACGAACAGGAGACCGAGGGCGACGGCATCGAAAGGGTTAACCTGGAGACGAGCGACCAGGCCGACTCATCGGACGAAGACGCTGACGTCCATCCTAGGAGAAGAAAGATTCGAAGTCCTCTGCCGGAGTCTTATCCCGAACGTTCTTTTACTGGAGACGAAGGGGAACTCGACTTCACGCGATACACAAAAACCGCCGAGGAGCGATCTCCGGTCACTCGCAGCAAACGCCGACAAGGTCGGGAAACTGCTGGCGGTCTGACCGAGATTCGCAATCTCCGTGAATATATAACCAAAACGGCTGCAGCGGTAAAAGCGGTGAAATCTCAGATTCACCACGCTACCAGCGCCGCACCCGAGATTGATCGGCTACTGTACGAATTTCGAAAAACACCCTTCACGGCTCGCATCACCGAGATCAAACTGCCCGATCCCGGAAAACTTAAGGTGCCGACTTACGACGGGACGTCCGATCCCAAAGCGCACCTACAAGCGTTCCAGATTACCATGGAACGAGCCAAGCTCAAGGACCACAAAAAGACGCAGGCTACTGTCGCCTCTTCGTCGAAAACCTAGAAGGAGCAGCGCTCGAATGGTTCGCCAAACTTAGGCGAAATTCGATCGGAAGTTTCCGTCGACTGGCTTCGGAATTCCTGAAGCAGTACTCGATGTTCGTTAACCCGGAAACCTCCGACGCCGACCTCTGGAGCTTGGTGCAGAAGGAGGACGAATCTCTCCGCGATTTCATGAGCAGATTCAAACTCTTCATGGCTAGGGTTAGCGGGATTAGTGACAAAGCCGCCATCGACGCGTTAAGGAAATCGCTCTGGTATAAATCGAAATTCCGCAAGTGTATAACTCTCGAGAAACCGCGGACGATCCAGGATGCGCTCCATAAGGCCACTGACTTCGTAACCATCGAAGAGGAGACCAACATCCTGTCCGAGAAGCATAAGCCGAAGAAAACATCCGCGAAGGATAACGCGTCCGAGCAGAAGCAGAAAAAGAGGAACTTTCGTAACGACAAATTCGTCCATCACGAGGGACAAGATCTCCAAGGGGCGCATAACTACGCCATCAATTCCGGTTTGGAGCAAGGGCGAACTACGGGTAACACGTGGACGAGAAATTCAAATTACGACGAGAATTCTTTCTGCGACCTCCACCAAACCCGCGGGGCATTCCACCGTGAACTGCAAAGTTCTCGGCGCCAGACTTGCCGCAAAATTGGTCGCGGGAGAACTTTCCGAGATATCTAGTGTCAAGGATCTCATCCGAGATTCGGATCGCCTTCCGAAGAACGACAGGAACGCGCGAGCAGAAACTCCGCCTCAGGGAAACCAGTCAGGCGAAAAGCGAGGACGAAGACAAGACGAGAAGGGTAACGACGCTAACCGCCAAAAAATCAACATGATTATCGGCGAATCGCAATACTACAACGACACCGTCTCGTCTATAAAATCCTAACGCAATGCCAAAACCGGCTCGAGTTGGAAGGTGCCGACGGATGACTCTCTGAAAGGAGTGATCTCATTTGACGACGCTGAAACCGGCGGAATCGACCAACCTCACGCCGATCCTCTTGTCATCGACTTAGTAATAAGCGATTTAGAAGTCGCTCGGATCTTGGTCGATACCAGGAGTACTGTCAACGTGATTTTCTGCAACACGCTAGCACGCATGGGAATCGATCTCTCGGAAGTCGAGCCGATTCCAAAACCGCTGACTAGTTTCTTCGGCGAAACGTCAATGACCCTGGGATCAATCCGACTACCGGTTGCCGCAAAAGAAGTGACAAAAATCGTTAATTTCGCGGTAGTCGATTTCCCGGCCATCTACAATGTAATCATGGGCACGCCTTGGATAAATTCCATGAAGGCGGTTCTGTCCACGTATCACTTAGGCATCAAATTCCCGACGCCTACGGGAGTCGCAGTAATTTGGGGATGCCAAAGACAATCGCGATCTTGCTTCCTAGCCGAACATAAGCTGAGGCAATTGGCGGTAGCAATTGTGAAGCCAAAACGGGCAAAGGTCACGCCACCGCCCGCAGAAGACGACCCAAAGCAAGCAACGGCCGAGAAATCAGAAGTTTCCGCACCCATCGCTTCCATCCGACCGGAGGAGACAATCCCGGACAAAGACATCGATCCCGCAACTGAAGCGCTCGAGAAGTCTGCGACAGCCGAGTAAGCACACTCGCGCAAACAATCTGAACTACGAGATGGCTTGATTTTCGAAAGGAATACGTAGGCAGCTTGCCTAAAGACGAGTTCAGCTATCCCCCCTTCCAAAACAAGGGGGGGGGAGTGGGTGAGTATACGAGTATTCGTATACTCCCAATTTTTTTTTTACAAAATTTCTTTTAGCTTTGTAATCGAAAAATTTTCGAAATTTTTAATAAAGACAAAGTTAGACTATCTCTGCTACTATCAGAAAACGCAAATCCGGAAAATCGCTTCCGCAGTAACAACTATTTAATCGTCTTTCTAGAAAACTTGCATATCAAAATATTTTCAGAAAGAACTGGCGAAACGTCGCCTAAACTCTCAAAGAAAAAAATTTCTCCAAGTCCGTCCGTCGCGTAAATCGTAAAAAACGCGTTTTTAATAAAAACGTCGAGTAAATCGTAAAACCATACGATTAGCTCGAGGAATTTACTAAAAACGGCATCAGATCAGGAAACGATCCCGTACAAAGTCGGAAAACGGATTTATCGCAGAACGGCCCGGTAGGTCCTAAAACGCGATAAAAACCCGTCTCGCGATCTTAACGGAATCTAACCCGAAGATACGATAACGTTTTGACGGTTTACTCGCAGGAGGAAAATAAATGTCAAGTTTGAAGATAAAAGGCAGGTTTGAAGAAAAATAGAAGATTTCCACAGAAGAAAAGGAAGTATCGAGAAAAATAGAAAATTCCCGATATAGTCAAATCTGGGCGAAATGGAAAGACCGAATGGCCAAGGCGAGGAGTATATAAATAAGAGGTCCAGGGCAGAAGCAAGGGACACGATTTTCAGAGCTCTCACCACCAAAATTAGCATTTAGGAATATTTCTGTTTTCTGTTAGCGAGCTGCGTCTCAATTAGGGTTTTTCGTCCTTAGGTTTTTGGCTACTCTCTTTGTACCAGTTCTACACAGATTCAGAATAAGAACCTCTTTGCTCTCGATTTCCGTTTATTCATTTAAAGTTTCTAAGTTTTTTGTTATCTTAATCTTCGTTGTGCGGTTCTGCAGATAGCCGGTTCCTCTGGAAACTTAGGGTTTTCCCGAAGTTTCCTTATTTACGATTATTTGACAGTAGGTGGATTTCGGTTCCCACAATCAGTCCGTTGATACTATGCCTTGAGATGGTTGAGACCAGTGTGTTGGGTTTAAGGCAAAATCTAGGCTTATTTTCAGTTTAGGGTTTATGATGATTGTCCGGCTTAAATTACCCATTTCGGTTTCAACCTGATTCCATCACAATATTGAAGTTTGCGAAAATTTCTTGGCTTATGTGACTTGCATTGATCGGGAACCAAGCATCTCTCCAAAGACAATTTCGAAGTCGTCTGGAAATCCTAACAAATATTTTGGATTCTTTTACAACGCGTTATTATCCATCTGTTGGATATCTAAGAGCCTATCTCTATAGAGAGAGATGGCTAAGTCTGTTTAGGATGTCAGAGTTTGCTTGTTGTGGTCAGAAACAAACGGGGTGGTAAGTGTTAGTGAGCTTATCGTTTGGGTTCGAACCTTCGCGAAGGATGTGCTTTGATAGAAGTTTTTGCGTATGTCTGTTCGAGTTTCCGAGATGGAACCTACATCAAGGAAGATATTTTACGTTAAAATCCAATTCTTCAAGCGTTTGCAACGACTCGCAGTACTAAAGATTTTTTTTTTTCTTTCGAGTAAAATTTAGCTTATGAGAACGTGTTGGAGAAATTTCCGTGTTTGGCGTGAAGGTCTTGTTTGATCTTGTGAGTGAGAAATACTTTGGTTTGCTTGTGGAGGTTTTGCAGCCAAAGTTTGTTGGTATAGCGAATTAATCGAAAGTTTTCTTCGTATAGAAGTTGTTTTTTGTATGCCATACTTCTAGTCGGACTGTGGGATTAGAGATGTTTTTTTTTTGCGGTGGTGCAAAGGTCTCGTCGACGAACTTTGTGGTGAAAAATATTTTGGTTTGTTTGCGGATGTTTTGCAGCCAAAACTATTGTTTTTGTTTGGATGTTAAATTTTTTGATTTGTGATAGGGGAAATAAGACCAAGGGGTCGCATAAATTCATTCATGGAAAGAAACTTCTCCTTCACAGTGCTTTGTGAAGAGTTGTCCTTCTGAGATTTATTTCACATATTTTATGGGGAAGATATTTCGTATATAGTTCAGGGAGCTTTGTTACTAGTGTTTCTTCATATGCCGCGTTTTACGGGTAAAACGTTGCAGGCCTGAAGTACGTTGTGGAGCATGTAAAACTTGGTCGACTGATGAGAAATCTATATTTTCCGTTAATCTTTTGGTTGTTAGGATTGAGTCTTGTTATGAAGACTTTCTCGTATGCCTTCCGTTTTTGGAATATATGATAATTGTTTGTATAGTCATCACTTAGCGTTTATTAGGCGAATTGCAGATCAACGTCTTGTCGTTGAGTGATTGGATAGAGCGTTGGTCGCTCAAATGTTTTGGATTGAAAGTTGTATCTAGTTGCATATACGAGGACGTTGTGGGTTAAGTATTTAACCATGCCAATTTCGTCTTAGTATTAAGGTAATCCTAGTTTAGAATTTTTCCTAAAAGAGATGCTGAATTATGGTTCAGAGATTTAAGAGTAGGCGTAATTGACTGAGGACCAAAGAGCATTCGTCGAGATTGATGGTCCAGTAATGCTGAAGTTTCCAGTGTTCAGGTTTCAGTCATATGATTGGTGTTTCAAAGAAGGCTTCCTTTGAAGATTTTTTTTGTTTTCAATCGAGGGAAATAATTCCTAAGAGGCTTGATACTGGATCCGTTGGGAGTTAGTCGCATGATGATGTCATGTTTGGCTGTAGCCGAGGGGAGTTAAAAGCAGACACTAATTGCCGTAAGGCTAAGGGAACATATCTTTTAGATCATAGTGCGAGGAGATGGAGTTCAGATTTTTTGTCGACAGGCAAATCATACGGCTTTGGTTTTAGCTATATGAAAATTTACAAAACAGTTCTTTGTAGAACATGATAGTTTGTTTTCTCGAAAGTTGCTTCGTATAACTCAATCTGATTATAAGAAATGATATTTTGTATAAGGTTTTACAAGGAAGGCTTCTCATGGAAGTAAATGGAGAGTGTTACTCACAGATTTTTTGTGATGTTTGCGAGCGAGGATTGGGTTCTCCTCATTCACATTTTTGTATCGCAAAGTCGTTTTTCATGATTCCAATCTCGTCTTCCCGCAGGCTCTTCCGTGTAAAATGTTTTAGCTATACAAAAATTGCAGGCGGCTGGTTTTATGAGGACTGTGGAGCAGAGTTTTGTCAGGACACGTCGAAGTAGCGATGTTTCCACATATTTTACGCAAAGTGTTTATGCTTTAATTTCAATCTTAAGTGAAAGTTGCTTCAAGTCACTCATGGAGTTTTACCGAAGGTTATTTTGTTATGATCTTCATGAGAAGCGTTTTCTTAGGTTTTTTGAGAAGAATTCTCATGACACATTCATTTACAAGTATGTCAACATCAGATCTAGCCAACGAGCGAGGAAAAGGCTTACCCTTTGTTGTGCTCACTGCTACTTGTTGTCAGTTTTGCTTTGTAGCAAGTATTTTTGATGCTTTTTCGTGACTCACTTGGTTCAACGGAAATTGTGAGCAATTTTTTTGTGTTTGATGATTTCTCCTATAATTTTGAATTTTATACGAATCTTTTTTTGGTAAGCCAAAAAGGTCATGATGACTTTGGCTAGCCTTCGTATTACTAATCCGATATTGGTACATGTTTTCTAAGCATGTGATGTTGATAAGTGATGCTGTAGAATTCTTGGGGCTACATATTTGTCGGTTTGACTATGTCGTTATTGTTTAGATGAATCTTAGATTGTCTTTTGACTTTTGGACGATTTCGATGGGCCATTGCATTGCCTAAGTGTTTTATGCATAATTCTTGTTGGGGTCAAAATCGTTTATGACAGAATCAACGACCAAAACTTTCTGCAAAGTTCAAAATGGATTTATAATGATACGTAAAAGCGTCAAGGAGAATTCTAACGAAGGAACTCCATAAACTTAGCAATCGTCATTCTGAAAATCATCGGCAAATTAAATAAAGAAACACACGGTTGTCCGATAGCCAACTTAGCAAGATCAACCCTAACGTCCGACTCACCAAGGCTGTCCGAGACCGTCTAGCTCGTTCCAAACCAGCTCGCTGTCTTGGCAAGCTGAACCACACCGTCCAGGTCGCCGGATCGATGAGCTGACCATCCCAAACTTCACCATCCACATTTCCCGGACACAAGGCATATGTCCCTCGACTCGATCGTACTCTGAACCGTGATCGGAACATCTCTCGTTTCGTCTCGATCCGTCTTATCCTTGGAATTTTACAATAAAAACCGCTAAAGACTTGTTTTCTCGTTAAAACTCGATTGAATCGTATAAAACGGCAACGATTATGCAAAACACTGGAAATTTCCAAACTATACGATTGACTCGAGATGTTTTATTAAAAACATCATCGAATCACGGAACAAGCCCGTCTAAAGTCATAAAACGGCTAAGACGCAAAACAGCTCGAAAGGTAATAAAACCCGATAAAGGCTCACTTGCGACTTTAAACGGAGACCAACCCAAAGATACAATGACGATTTATCGGTTTATGTGCAGAAAGAAGATAAATGTCAAGTTCGGAGAAAAATGGAAGTTTTCCAATTTAAAAATGGAAATCGAGATATATGGAAGATTTCCGAAGAATACGAATCAAGGCGGAAAAGGAAAGACTAAAATGCCTAGAGGAGGAGTATATATGCACAAGGTCGAGGCCAAGAAAGACAGACGATTTTCAGAGATCTCACCGTACATAAAAACTTAGCATTTAGGGCAAATAGAAAACTTTCCATTTTTGTTAACGAGCTGCGTCTCAACTAGGGTTTTAGTCTTAGGTTGCTAAAACTAGGGAACTCGCCGTCAGCTCCCGTAGCCAAGGCTTTACCTTGTTGTAGTGCTCTTACGCTAATTCGGGATAAGACATCTCTTTGGTCTCTATTTCGATTTTCATATTGTCTTTCCTGTTATTTTCGTATTTTGATTGCTTGGCGTGTGGTTTAACAGATATCTGGGACCTCTGGGAAATTAGGGCTTTTCCTAAGTTCCTTAATTCAACAGAAATCAACAGTGCAAACTTCGGCTCCCACAGTTTGGTGCTAGAAGGAGGGGGGGGGGGTTACAGATCTATCTAACTCCCAGACTACATTACGCTCGATCAGATATGATAACAGAAGAACAACCGACTCAAGTCAATGAAAACGTTGAAACTCAAACTCCGCTAGCAAACGTGACTACAATTAATGCTGAAGCCAATACTACAGCTTTGCAGGAGGTACTCACCGCCTATCAGAAGAAGACAGATGAGCAGGACAAGCTAATCGGATCTCTCGCAAAACAAGTCGAAACTTTAACCGCGAAGACCAAGGCTATCCGCGCCCAAGGAACCATAAGAATTCGCGGAAGAAGACTCGATTTCACAAATCCTATGGATCGTCCAAGAACAAAGCAGGGTAATCAACCGGGGAAATTCTCCGAAAAAGACAACCCTGACGCGACACAAAAGGAATCGGAAATATCTCCTTCTCGTGAACAGGAGGCAGAGGACGAAAGTGTCGAAAGGGTTAATCTGGAAACAAGCGACCAATCCGATCCGTTGGAGGAAGACGCTGACGTTCATCCAAGAAGAAGGAAAGATCGCAGCCCTCAGCCCGAATCTTCTCCCGAACACTCTCCCAGTGAGGACGAGGAGGATTTCTATTGCATGGAACATGCAAAGATGGCTGAGAACGATCTCACGTCACTCGCAGTAAACGCCGACGGGGTCAGAAAACTGCTGGCGAGCCAACTGAGATTCCCGATCTCCGTGACTACATCACAAAAACGGCTGCAGCGTAAAGGCAGTGAAGTCTCGAATTCACCACGCCGCTAGCGCCACTCCCGAAATAGATTGACTGCTGTACAAGTCTCGGAAAACGCCTTTCACGGCTTGCATCACCGAGTTCAAGCTGCGTGTTCCGGAAAGCTTAAAGTGTCGACTTATGATCGGACGACTGTTCCCAAAGCGAACTTGCATGCCTTACAGATCACTTTGGGGCGAGTCAAGCTTAAGGGAAGCGAAAGAAACGCGGGCTACTGCTTTCTCTTCGTCGAAAACCTAGAGGGGGTAGCACTCGAGTGGTTCTCTCGACTTAAGCGGAATTCGATCGGGAGTTTCCGCCAGCTTGCCTTGGAGTTTCTCAAGCAGTACTCGATGTTCATAAACCAAGAAACTTCAGACGACGACCTCTGGAGTGTATCCCAAAAGGAAAACGAACCTCTCCACGACTTCATGAGTAAGTTCAAACTCATCATGGCTAGGGTTAGCGGAATAAGCGACAGAGCAGCCATCGGCGTGCTAAGAAAGTCGCTCTGGTTCAAGTCGAAGTTCAGAAAGTGGATAACTCTCGAGAAGCCGCATACGATCTACGAAGCGCTCCACAAAGTTACCGATTACATCACTATCAAAGAGGAGACTAAAATTCTGCCGGAACAGCATAAACCGACGAAGAAGTTTGCGAAAGACACCGTGTCCGAGAAAAATCTGAAAAAGAAAAACCCTCGTAACGTTAAGTACGTCCATCACGAGCTACATGATCTCCAAGGGGCGCATAACAATTCCATCAATTCTGGATCAGAGCAAGGGCGAACCATGAGGAACACATGGACCAGAAATTTGAGTTATGACGAGAACGCCTTCTGCGACTTCCACTAGACCTGCAACCATTCTACCGTAAACTGTAAAGTCTCGGCGCAAGGTTGGCCGCAAAATTTCTCGCAGGAGAACTCTTCGACGTATCCAGCGTAAAGGACCACATCCGCGATTAGGACCGCCCCTAAAAAACCGACAGGAACTCGTAGGCAGACACTTCGCCACGAGGGAACCAGATCGGCGAGAAATGCGGACGAAGCAAGAACAATAGAGGAAACGATGCTAACCGCCGAATTGTCGACATGATCATTGGCGAGTCGCAGTGCGATACCATATCGTCCATCAAGTCCTACCGACGAAAGCCGAGACAGGTTCGAAACTTCTGGCATCGACCACCTGCATGCCGATCCTCTCATCATTGACCTGGTCATAAGCGATTTAGAGGTCGCCTGAATCCTTGTTGATACCGGAAGCACCGTCAACGTGATCTTCCACGACACTTTGACACGAATGGGAATCGGACTAATGGAGTTCGAACCGACACCAAAGCCGTTGACCACTTTCTCCGGCAAAACGACAATGACTCTTGGATCGACCAGACTCGCAGTGGCCACAAAAGAAGTGACCAAGATCGGTACCTTCGCAGCCGTCGATCGTCTGGCCATCTACAACGTAATCATCAGCACGCCCTAGATAAACGCCATGAAGGCAGTCCCATAGATGTACCACTTAGGCATCAAGTTTCCAAGTCTTTCGGGATTCGCAGCAATTTGGGGATGCTAGATTAACAAGTTCAGCCAAAAAGAAGTGAAAAAGATCTGGTGGCAAAAACTATTAGGGATTGATTCTTGGAAGCCTGTCCAAATGTATCAGTCAACTAAAAAAATAAAATGATACACTCCAAAGAAGGGATATATTGACTGAAAGAAGTGAGAAGAGAGAGCAGAAGAGATAAGAGAAGACTGTCTGTGTGACCAGATATTTGCTTGAGTTGATTTGATGTGTCCCTTTGATCGATACTCCCAAGATGTAGCCTACACATTTATTTTATGCAGAAATGAGGTCAGTAGAGGGGTAAGTCAGGTGCTATCAGTGGAGTCGTGTCAGGTATGGTGACTAAGCTAGAGTTCAGTACATTGAATCATCTCTGAGGGTAGTATAGACTCATTACCACCAATCATATTTGTAGAAGTGAGAGTAGTGATTTTAAATTAATTGAGTATCTGCTGTTTTCAAACTTGTTCATTATGACTACTCT
This sequence comes from Eruca vesicaria subsp. sativa, assembly GCA_932364175.1. Taxonomy (NCBI): domain Eukaryota; kingdom Viridiplantae; phylum Streptophyta; class Magnoliopsida; order Brassicales; family Brassicaceae; genus Eruca; species Eruca vesicaria. The sequence goes on along the minus strand of CAKOAT010160710.1, from coordinate 185,780 downwards.
TTTTTTACTTGAGGACAAAAAAGAGTAAGTAAGAGGGAGTTGATATACCATGAATTTTACCAGATTATAGGCATGATATTTATATATGTGTTTTACAGTCCATATATTATGTTTTATAGTCTTTTTAAGAGTATTTAGAGGGTCATGTATGTTTTAGAGCAATGTGGTGTTTTTGGAGTATTTTAGAGATAAAAATAGAAGAAACTCGTAGCTGCTCATTGAACCAGCCAGATTCGACATCCGAGATGAATGTCGATCAATAGACACCTCTTGTCGTCGATCGACAGCAAAGTGCGAAAGGCCTGACTTGTTCCTGATCGACTTAAAGTCCAAAATCCCACATAATTACAAGACTACCTCTGACGAGTTTTAACCTAATATTTAAGTGCTCCGTCATTGTGTTAGACAACACATGCTTTTACAGATTTCTTAACACAACAAATAATTTAGGTTTTTTAGTAAGTTGGAGAGAAAGATCCAAGGCTCTTTCAGAGCTTTGTATTGGAACTCCAATATTTCTACCATATTCTATACATGCATTATATTCAGAGTATTACTAGGATTTGCTTTGGTATATCTGAGTAATTCAATTGTTAGATTTATGATTTATATTAGGGTTACGAAAGATTAGCCAAAACTATAGAATCGTTGAGGTGATAGATATCCTTCAAAGAATTGTTTGTAATGCTTGTGTTCTAGAGTTGTTAACTAGAACCTTGATTTTTAGGATTGTGGACGAATACAGAATTAGGTTCTCCACCAGAATAGATTCCCTTGAGCTAGGATTTCTAGAAAAAAAGTGGGAGCTGATTTAGTTACTACTAGTGAACCTATCTACCAGCTCGTTAACACTTGATTAAGGAAACATCGATTGACGCTAACTTCATAGCATCGATCGTGCTTGATCTATGCCAAAAAAGCGGAAGCTGAGGTACTGGACTTAGTCAATACAATTGATTCACAGCGGAAGTTGGATACATTTTGCAAAAGATATCGAGTTCTAGGATTGAAAACCTAAGTATTTTATATCACTATAATCATGATTACATAAAAACCCAAGATCTAACTCCTTATCCATTATTGTTAAGAACTTCAATTAATCAACTTAACAACAACCTTTTTCAAAATCTGCTCACTTTATTTACTGTTTAAACCTATTTTCCTAGCTTAATCACCACTGAACTAGATTTATTGTGTGCCCTAACTCCTTGTGGATTTGATCCCTAAGTATGTGGGAACCGAAATTCACCTACTGTCGATTTCCATAAAATAAGGAAACTTAGGAAAACCCTAATTTTTCAGAGGAACCGGATCTCTGCGAAAGCCAATGACAAGTAATCAAATAAATGCGGAAAAATATGATAAACGTAATAAAACGAATTTGTAGAAAAAGTAGATCTTATTTCAATTTCGCGTAAGAGCGTTGCGATCATTACAAGGGTTTACAAAGGCTTTGGCCGCAGGGCCATCAGCGAGTTATCAACATAAAAACCTTAAACCTAGTCGAGTCGCAGCTCGATAACAAAAGACGGAAAAATATAAGAAAAAAGGTTTGATTGATTTCGGACTGAACTTTATGAAAGGTTGCCTACGTACCCCTTTCGAGGATCAAGTCGAACGTAGTTCAGTTGATAGAGTTGGACCAGAGATCGAACTGCCTGGGCGAGTTCATCTAGTAACTGAGCGCCAGTCATAAAAACCAAACTTGTCGAGAAAAAGCCTAAGTTTCTAAGTGCGAAAAATTCTAAGTCTAGAAAAGTTGTAAAAGTCTCAGATGAGAGCTCTGGAATTCGTCCTTGCTTCTGTCATATGCCTCTTGCTTATATACTCCCTTCCTAGGCGGTTTAGTCTTTCCATTTCGCCCAGATTCGAGTTTATCGTGAATCTTCTATTTATCTTTTATCTTTCCTTTTTTCTCGCAGAAGTCTTCTATTTATCCTCAAACTTGATATTTATCTCCAAATTTGACATTTATCTTCTTTCTGCGAGTAAATCGTCAAAACGTCGTCGTATCTTTGGGTTGAACTTCGTTTAAAGTCGCGAGTGGGCTTTTATTGGGTTTTAGGACTTTCCGAGCCGTTTAGCGATAAAACCGTTTTACGACTTTAGACGAGATCGTTTTCTGATACGATGCCGTTTTTAAGTAAGTTTCTCGAGTTAATCGTAAAGTTTGGAAATGTTCGATGTTTCGGTAAATCGTTGCCGTTTTCTACGATTTACTCGAAGTGTTATTAAAAACGCGTTTTATACGACTTCCTTGAGTTCTTCCGAGAAAACTAGACTTTACGGTTTTTATCGTAAAACTCGAACGATAGAACGGATCGAGGCGAAAGGAGAGACATTTCGATCGTGGTTTGGAACGTGATCATTCCGAAGGACGTATGCCTTAAATCGAGGACGTGGGAGATCGAGGCTCGGAATAATCAGCTCGACGTACGACGAGCCGAACCGGACCGGTTCAGCTCGCCGTACGGAGAGCTATACGGGACGTGCCTAGCTCGCCGTACGGCAAGCTAACTCGATCCCACTTAGCTCGCCGTACAGCGAGCAGGTTCGGCCGAACCAGCTCGCGATTTATGGCGGATGCGATTTTTCGCGTTTTTGTGCTTAACTCGGACGATCGTGTAATCGGTGTTTGTTTCGTCCTTTAGAGATAACAATTTCCGAGTTTTCTGCGGATTTCCTTTGTTTATAAAACGATTTCTCAAGTTTTATAAAATGACTTCTCGAGTTTTATAAAACGACTTATCGAGTTTTATAAAACGACTTCTCGAGTTTTATAAAATGACATCTTAAGTTTTATAAAACGACTTCTCGAGTTTTATAAAACGACTTCTTGAGTTTTATAAAACGACTTCTCGAGTCTTATAAAACGACTTCTCGAGTTTTATAAAACGACTTCTCGAGTTTTATAAAACGACTTCTTGAGTTTTATAAAATGGCTTATCGAGTTTTATAAAACTTATATTTTATTTTTGCGGAGACTTTTAGCCATTGATTCTGTCATGACCGATTTTGACCCCAACAGTTAGCCCCCCAGCTCGCTAGAACCTCTAGCATCTAGCGTTAGGTTCTTGCGAGTGGTTAGCTAGTTTTAGGTGAGTTAGGCGGAATTAATGGTTGGAAAGGTCCGTTGAAAGTGATCTTTCCACTCTCAAGGAAGCGGAGAGTGTTTAAGATTAGGGCTGCGCCTTGTGAAGGCTGCCTACGTACCCTATTGAAGGGATCAAGCCTTTCGTAGTTCGTTTCTGAATTAAGGTTCGTATGACATGTTTCGCAGTCAGACCTTTACAGTCTAGTTATGTGTTGTGTAGAAATTATCGAGCATGTTGATGTCGATGGCATCTTGTATTGGACCTTTGGCGGCCTTGAGACTAGCCTTGTAGGCTGTTTGGTCTGGCCGAGTGTGGCCGTTATAGTTTTCGGACTGGCCGTGTGCGGCTCTGAGTTCCTGGCGCTTTGCGTGTTTATTATAAATCAGTTTTTGTTTTTAAGAGCGTGTTTTAATTCGTATGAATGTAGAGGAAAGAATATGAGTTGATATTGAGGGAGGTCCACGAGTTGTCGTCTCGCATTCCTTTCCCTTTGTGGATCGCCTTATTCGTTGCTCGTTTTAGGATGTTTAGCAAATCGAGTGAGCGTTTAGATATAGACGAAGAGACATGCCTTTAGGATCTCGATTCATGCCTTGAGACGTTAGAGACCAGTGTGCTGCGTTTAGGGAAAGACCTAGGTTTACTTTTGGATTGAGGCTATGCGATGACTAGTCGGCTTTCGTTTTGCCTGTTGTGATTTTAACCTGATTCCATACCGATTTAGAATCCACGATAGGTTCTCGGCTTATAGGATTCGTCTGGCGAGCTGAGCTGCTTGGTTCAGTTTGCCGTACGGCGAGCTTAGATGCTTGGTTCAGCTCGCCGTACGGCGAGCTGAGATTCTTGGTTCAGCTCGCCGGTACGGCGAGCTGAGATGCTTGGTTCAGCTCGCCGTACGACGAGTTGAGATGTTCGGTTCAGCTCGTCGTACGGCGAGCTGAGATGCTTGGTTCAGTTCACTGTACGGCGAGCTGAGATGCTCGGTTAAGCTCGCCGTGCGGCAAGCTGAGATGCTTGGTTCAGCACGCCGTACGGCGAGCTGTGAAGCTCGGTTCAGCTCGTCGTACGACGAGCTGAGCTGCTTGGTGCTGATGATCTCGATTCGTCGAGTTAACTTGTTTTCGTCGTAAAATGTCAACGGAAAATCCGATTGACAGGAAACAAAAAGCTGTACGATCCAGATTGGAATAGGATCAGGCTTAGGATCCTGAGAATCGTGTCCAACTCGCCATTGGGCGAGCTGGTTAAACCTTCACACGTTGAGATTTCTCCAATTTAGTTACGGGGTTTGATTGGTTTTATTGTTGCCCTTTTGTTTAGACGGAGAAATCGCGAGCTCGTTTCGTGCTCTTTCCATGGTTAAGAGTCGCGATTAAGTTTTCGATTTTATTAATTACTGGTAGAGTTGTTTTACCAGCGTTTTTGCGAGTTGCGACTTTGTCTTTCATATATCCAAACATTGTTTTGATCAAGCGTTTTGCAGCTATGAGTAAGAGTAATCCGACCCCCCTCTTTCTAGCGCCAAGCTGTGGGAACCGAAATTCACCTACTGTCAATTTCCGTAAAATAAAGAAACTTAGGAGCGTTGCGATCATTACAAGGGTTTACAAAGGCTTTGGCCGCAGGGCCATCAGCGAGTTATCAACATAAAAACCTTAAACCTAGTCGAGTCGCAGCTCGATAACAAAAGACGGAAAAAGATAAGAAAAAGGGTTTGATATATTTCGGACTGAACCTTATGAAAGGCTGCCTACGTACCCCTTTCGAGGATCCATTCGAACGTAGTTCAGTTGATAGAGATGGACTAGAGATTGAACTGCCTGGGCGAGTTCGTCTAGTAATTGAGCGCCAGTCATAGAAACCAAACTTGTCGAGAGAAAGCCTAAGTTTCTAAGTGCGGAAAATTCTAAGTCTAGAAAAGTTGTAAAAGTCTCAGATGAGAGCTTTGGAATTCGTCCTTGCTTCTGTCCTATGCGGTTTAGTCTTTCCATTTCGCCCAGATTCGAGTTTATCGTGAATCTTCCATTTATCTTTTATCTTTCCTTTTTTCCCGCGGAAATCTTCTATTTATCCTCAAACTTGATATTATCTTCAAATTTGACATTTATCTTCTGAGTAAATCGTCAAAACGTCGTCGTATCTTCGGGTTGAACTTCGTTTATCACGTTTTAGGACTTTCCGAGCCGTTTAGCGATAAAACCGTTTTACGACTTTCGATGTTTTGATAAATCGTTGCCGTTTTCTATTATTTACTCGAAGTTTTATTAAAAACGCATTTTTTACGATTCCCCACGAAAAATCTCGAGTAAATCGTATAGTTTAGGGAACGTTCTGTGTTTCGTTTAACCGTTGCCGTTTTATACAACTTCCTTGAGTTCTTTCTCGTAAAAGTCGAACGATAGAACGGATCGAGGCGAGAGGAGAGACATTTCGATCGTGGTTCGGAACGTGATCGTGCCGAAGGACGTATGCCTTAAATCGAGGACGTGGGATATCGAGGCTCAGAATACTTAGCTCGACGTACGATGAGCCGAACTGGACAAGTTCAGCTCACCGTACGGCGAGCTATACGGGACGTGCCTAGCTCGCCGTACGGCAAGCTAACTCGAGCCCACTTAGCTCGCCGTATGGCGAGCAGGTTCGGCTGAACCAGCTCGCGATTTATGGCGGATGCGATTTTTCGCGTTTTTGTGCCTAACTCGGACGATCGTGTAATCGGTGTTTGTTTCGTTCTTCCGAGATAACGATTTCCGAGTTTTCTGCGGATTTCCTTTGTTTATAAAACGATTTCTCAAGTTTTATAAAACGACTTCTCAAGTTTTATTAAACGACTTCTCGAGTTTTATAAAACGACTTATCGAGTTTTATAAAACGACTAATCGAGTTTTATAAAATGATATCTTGAGTTTTATAAAACGACTTCTCGAGTTTTATAAAACGACTTCTTGAGTTTTATAAAACGACTTCTCGAGTCTTATAAAACGACTTCTCGAGTTTTATAAAACGATTTCTGGAATTTTATAAAACGACTTTTTGAGTTTTATATACGAGACGTGCCTAGCTCGCCATACGGCGAGCTATACGGGACGTGCCTAGCTCGCCGTACGGCGAGCTATACGGGACGTGCCTAGCTCGCCGTACAGCGAGCTATAAGGGACGTGCCTAGCTCGCCGTACAGCGAGCTATACAGGACGTGCCTAGCTCGCCGTACGGCGAGCTATACGGGACGTGCCTAGCTTGCCCTACGGCGATCTATCCTTGGTCGAGATAGCTCGCCGTACGGCGAGTTAACTCGAGGGCACTTAGCTCGCCGTACGGCGAGCTTGTTCAGCCGAACCAGCTCGCGGTTTACGGCGGATGCGGTTTTGTCCTTAACTCGGACGATCGTGTAATCGGTGTTTATTTCGTTCTTTCGAGATAACAATTTCCGAGTTTTCCGCGGATTTCCTTTGTTTATAAAATGATTTCTCGCGTTTTTAAAGCGACTTCTCGAGTTCTATAAAACGACTTATCGAGTTTTATAAAATGACTTCTCGAGTTTTATAAAACGACTTCTTCAGTTTTATAAAACGACTTCTCGAGTTTTATAAAACGACTTCTCGAGTTTTATAAAACGACTTCTAGAGTTTTATAAAACGACTTCTCAAGTTTTATAATGTGGGAACCGAAATTCGCACCTGTCGATTTCCGAAAAATAAGGAAAGTTAGGAAAACCCTAATTTTCCAGAGGAACCGGATCTCTGCGAAAGCCAACGACAAGTAACCAAGAACGCGATTAATATGAATAAATTGAAAGATATAAAAATAAAAATGAGACTGAAAGCAAGAAGGATTCTTATTCCGAATTCGCGTAAGAACGGTTACAACGAGAGTTGCCTTAGCTGCATGAGCCGTCGGCGAAATTCCTAGTTCTAGCAATCTAAGACTAAAACCCTTGTTGAGACGCAGCTCGATAACGAAAACGAAAAATTGCCTAAATGCTAAGTTTCGTGGTGAAAGCTCTGAAAACTCGTGTCTGTTGCTTCTGCCCTAGACCTCCTATTTATATACTCCTCGCCTTGGCTATCCGATCTTTCCATTTCGCCCAGATTTGACTAAATCGAGAATTTTTCATTTTTCTCGATCCTTCCTTTTCTTCCGCGGAAATCTTCTATTTTTCTTCAAACCTTCCTTTTATCTTCAAACTTGACTTTTATTTTCCTCCTGCAAGTAAACCGTCAAAACGTTATCGAATCTGCGGGTTAGATTCCGTTAAGATCACAAGATGGGTTTTTATCGCGTTTTAGGCCCTTCCGGGCCGTTTTGCGATAAATTCGTTTTCCGACTTTTTACGGGATCGTTTCCTGATCCGACATCGTTTTTAATAAATTCCTCGAGTTAATCGTAAGGTTTTACGATTTACTCGACTTTTTATTAAAAACACGTTTTTTACGATTTACTCGACGTTTTTTATTAAAAACGCGTTTTTTATGATTTCGACGAGAAATCTCGAATAAATCGTATGTTTTAGGCAATGTTCGGCGTTTCGTTTAACCGTCGCCGTTTTATACGTTTTCTTCGAGTTCTTTGTCGAGAAAGCGAAGTTTTTACGGTTTTTATCGTAAAACTCGAATGATAAGTCGGATCGAGATGGAACGGGAGATGTTTCGGCCGTGGTTCAGAATGCGACCGTGTCGAAAGACGTAAGTTTCAAATCGGGAATGCGGGAGAACGAGGCTCGGGACGTCCAGGAAGTTTTTAGTTCGCCCTTTAGCGAACTAAGCTGGGCCAGCTTAGTTCGCCAATGGGCGAACTAGTTGAGCATTTCCTAGTTCGCCAATTGGCGAACTAGTCGAGTGCCTCTTAGTTCGCCAATTGGCGAACTAGTCGAGTGCCTCTTAGTTCGCCAATTGGCGAACTAGTCGAGTGCCTCTTAGTTCGCCCATTGGCGAACTAAGTCGGTTCGGCTTAGTTCGCCCATGGGCGAACTAGTCGTGACTAGTTCGCGTTTTACGGCTTTTTCGGTTTTTTGCAGTTTCGTAAAACAATTCTCGAGTTTTATAAAACGATCTTCGGGTTTTATAAAACGGCTTCTCGAGTTTTATAAAACGATTAAATAATTTTATAAAATCATTTCTCGAGTTTTATAGAATGATTCTTGAGTTTTATAAAACGATTCTCGAGTTTTATAAAACGATTCTTGAGTTTTATAAAACGATCTTTGAGTTTTATAAAACGATTCTCGAGTTTTATAAAACGACTTCTCGAGTTTTATAAAACGATCTTTGAGTTTATAAAACAATTCTCTAGTTTTATAAAACGACTTCTCGAATTTTATAAAACGATTCTTGATTTTTATAAAACGATCTTCGAGTTTTATAAAACGATTCTCGAGTTTTATAAAATGATTTCTCGAGTTTTATAAAATGATTCTTGAGTTTTACAAAACGGTCTTCGAGTTTTATAAAACGATTCTCGAGTCTTATAAAACGATTTCTCGAGTTTTATAAAACAATCTTCGGGTTTTATAAAACGGCTTCTCGAGTTTTTGTAAAACGGCTTTTCGAGTTTTATAAAACGATTCTATCGTTTTATAAAACGATTTCTCGAGTTTTATAAAATGATCTTCGAGTTTTATAAAACGGCTTCTCGAGTTTTATAAAACGGTCTGCGAGTTTTATAAATGACTTTGAGTTTTATAAAACGACTCTTCGGGTTTTATAAAACTATTCCTTTTATATTTTCGCGGGGAGTTTTGGCTATTAATTCCGTCGTACCGATTTTGACCCCAACAGTTAGCCCCCCAGCTCGTAAGAATCTTGAGCCTTTAGCGTAAGGTTCTTGCGANGACTCTTCGGGTTTTATAAAACTATTCCTTTTATATTTTCGCGGGGAGTTTTGGCTATTAATTCCGTCGTACCGATTTTGACCCCAACAGTTAGCCCCCCAGCTCGTAAGAATCTTGAGCCTTTAGCGTAAGGTTCTTGCGAGTGGTTAACCAGTTTTAGTTAAGTTAGGCGGAATTAATGGTCGGAAAGGTCCGTTGGAAGTGATCTTTCCACTCTCCAGGGAGCGAAAGCGTTTAAGATTAGGGCTGCGCCTTGTGAAGGCTGCCTACGTACCCTTTTGAGGGGATCAAGCCTTTCGTAGTTCGTTTCGGAGTTAAGGTTTGTATGACCTGTTTCCCTCCAAGACCTTTACGGTCTAGTTATATGTTTATCGAGCATATTGATGTCGATGGCATCTTGACCTTTGCTGGCCTTGAGACTAGCCTCGTAGGCCGTCTGGTCTGGCTGAGCGTGGCCGTTATAGTTTTCGGACTGGCCGTGTGCGGCTCTGAGTCCCTGTCGCTTTTGCAGCTTTATAAAAAATCAGTTTGCGTTTTTAAGAGCGTGTTTTTATTCTTATGATGTAGCGGGAAGATTATGAGTTGATATTGAGGGAGGTCCGCGAGTTGTCGTCTCTCATTCCTTTTTCCCTTCGTGTATCGCCTTGTTCGTTTGCCCGTTTTAGGATGTTTAGTAAATCGAGTGAGCGTTTAGATATAGACGAAGAGACATGCCTTTACGATCTCGATTCATGCCTTGAGACGTTAGCGACCAGTGTGCTGGGTTTAGGGCAAGACCTAGGTTTACTTTCGGATTGAGGCTATGCGATGACTAGTCGGCTTTCGTTTTGCCTGTTGTGCTTTTAACCTTATTCCATATCGTTTTAGAATCCGCGATAGGTTCTCAGCTTATACGATTCGTCTGGTTGGAACCGAGCATCTCACCGGGAAAAATTTCTAAGTTGCCCGGAAGTGCTGACCAAAAGTTTGGATTTCTTTTATAGCGCTATTACCCTTGTGTCGGGTGTTCGAGAGCTATCTCTGCGAGATAACTTAAGTTTGTTTAGGACTGTTGCGAGTTTGTTGTGATCAGCAACAAACTTTTTAGGCGATAAATGTTTACGTTGTTTTTGCCTTCGCGAAGGATACGTACGTTAAGAAGTTTTGAGTAATTTTATAGTCGCGGACGGACTGTTAGGTCTTCCAAGAAAATGACTTTATCAAGGAAGGTATTTATGTCGAAAAACTAATCTCCGGGCGTCCGCGACGTCTCGCAGTTCCGAAGGTTGGTTTTTATTTTATATGCCGCGTTTCGTGTTCGGAACGTTTGCGGGCTCGAAGATGTTGCGCGGTGTTGCGAGGGTTTTGTCTTAACCCTGCTTCGCAGGAATACTTTGGTTCGTTTGCGGATATTTGCAATTAAAATTTAAATTCCTGTTTGGATGTTAGGTAGTTTTATGATTTGTGCTAGAGCAATTAGGACCGAGAGGTCGCGTAAGTTGTTTCCTCAAACGAAGCGTTTTTTGTTACGGTGCTTTGTGAAGTGTTGACCTTCCGAGATTCGTACGGTTTTAGGAGCTCTGGTACGAGCGTTTTCTTATACATCTAATTTTGTAGGCAACTTGCTTCGGGAATAGAGTGAATCTCGAGAATATAGAACTTAGCCGATTTTTGACAAGTTTGCATTATCCGTTGAATGCATTGGCTTGGCGTGAAGGTTGTGTTCAGCTGCACAGCCAAGGTCGTATATGGTAGAGGATTAGACCGCGACACTTTCGTGCTATCGAAAAGGTCGAGTCGGTTTGTAAACTTGGCATTGAAGTGAAGCGCGATCGGACAATAGCCAAGTAGCCTTTGTCGAGCTTGATATGCCAATTATGCCTGTGTTTATAGAAAACGTTTTTCCGTTGTAGGTTTAATTTATACGGTGAAAGTTTCGTATAAACTTTCCTTTGTATGGAAGTTTTTTTTTTTACTCGAGGGAGACAGATCCTAAGAAGCTCGATGCAGAGCCCGTGCGGAGTCGTTTGCGGGGCGGTCTCATTCTCGGATGTAATCGGGAGTAATGAGAGCGGACGCTCGTGAACCGAATGGCTAAAGAGCGAGATCTTTCGGATCGTGTCGCGAGGAGGAAAAGTTTAGATTGGTCGCTCAATGCCGGATCGTATAGCTTGGTTTTTGCTATAAGGAATGTACTTTTCGCACGACCTGTTACGTTCATTTTTGACAGTTACTTCGTTATGACATGATCCTGACTATACGAAGGATTTCTCGTGTAAGTAACGGGTGATGAATTTAGTAAATTGGCACGACGCATGGGGTTAACAATGTTTCCGCAGATTTTTTGAGAAACCTTTCCGCTTAGTTTTTGATTCTTCGGTGATAGTTTTTCGGAGTCACTCGTGGAGTTTTACCAAAAGTTATTTAACCGAGATCTAGTTGCAAAATTTTTTAGCGGGTTTCTCGGGCGGAATGAATCACATGATCAGCAATAGGATCAGTCAGCGAGAAGGGAGGACGTGTTCTCTATTGCTGCTTTGTGTTCTCGATCTTTCTTTCGCCGCAAATGTTCTTGACATTATTCCGTGACTTACTTGGTTTGACGGAAAATGAGATCAATGCTTTGATGCCTAAAGATTTCGACTCTTNAGCAATAGGATCAGTCAGCGAGAAGGGAGGACGTGTTCTCTATTGCTGCTTTGTGTTCTCGATCTTTCTTTCGCCGCAAATGTTCTTGACATTATTCCGTGACTTACTTGGTTTGACGGAAAATGAGATCAATGCTTTGATGCCTAAAGATTTCGACTCTTATACTTGTTTTATCAAGTTTGAGAAGATCTTTATGACTGCGGCAAATAATCGAGTTTCGCTCTGAAGTTTCACAGAGATTTTCTAACCGCATGATTGCGACGAGAGATGCCGTATATTCCTCGAGATTATTTCCCAGACAGTTTGGATCAGTCTTTAGCACTTAGACGGTTTTTAGATTGTCGTTTGCTTTTGGGATGATTTCGACGAGGCGTTGCATCGTCCGAATATTTTTCCGCTTATTTTAGAAAGCCTTTTCTTGATGCGAGGAAAAATGTTCGGCGAAAGAAGAAAGACGAGTTTCGTTTGAAGGATTTGGATGATCGACAATCCGGGCCGATTAAAGACCATGGTGGATCGGAGATGACTTGGAGCGAGTCGTTTTAAGACGATATCAGCGTCTCTAGCTCCTTCTTTCTTTTTGGAAATGAGTACGTTTGAATGCGTGGCGATCGTTTCTCGGTTGTACGAGAGATTGGATCGGTATGCGAGTTATGCCTGAATGGTTAGAGAACAACAAATCGAGATAGAAAAAAATTGCTTACGATTTAGCATGCAAGACTATCTTCTAAATTCTAAGTTCTCTAGGTTTCTTGGCATTTTACAAGACTTTTTCGTCTCTTACCTACGAGAAATTAGAAGTCTAATAAAATTTTCGAATCGGACATACCTTAGCTTCATCGATGATTTGGGGTCGTCTATTCTTCGTTCTTCATCTTTTGACCTACCGGTCTTCGACGAATTACCAGCGAGAGTATCGGAGCGGGGAGAAGACTTAACCATCGGAGCTCGTGTTCTTGTTTTTTCGTACTGCTGGTTTTATTTGACCGACTAGGTGCGCTTTGTATATCGAAAAAATCAATCACATGTTTATGATTGGCTATTTTCGACTTAGCGTGGCAGAGTTTCGTAAAATCGGATTAGGTTTAGAGAGTTCAGATTTCTCGTATAGTTTAGGCAACTTTGGTGTTAAGTCAACCGTTGCCGTTTTAGACGATTGATTCGAACTTATACGAAGAAACAAGTCTCTGTGGTTTTATCGTAAAATCCCGATGGAAATTCCGGTTCAGACGAAACGAGAATCAGCGGGATCAAAACTTTGAGAGAACTCGAGGATTGGTTCAGCTCGACGTAAGGCAAGTCGGGCGAACCCTTTCAGCTCGTCGTGTGGCGATCTGGGTTGCAAGAACCCTTGAGGCGAAGTCAGCGTCTCTTGGGCGAGCCAGGCGCTTGGGTCAGCTCGCTGTATGGCGAGCTAGCTAGCTCTACGTTCGGAGAGCTAAGACGCTTGGCGCGGGTGATCTCGATTCGTCGAGTTGACTTGTTTTCGTCGTAGAATCTCAACGGAAAGTCCGATTGAGACGAAACGAAAAGCGTCTCGATCAAGATTCGAGATGGAGATGTTTCAATCCATCGAGCTGTCCAACTTGCCTAATGGTGAGTCGGTGAGCACAGTCCTGATTCATCAAGCTATCTTGTTTTCGTGGTAAAACCTCAACGAAAACTTTGATTGAGACGAAACGAAAAGCAGTGCGATTATTGTTTAGAGTACGGTCCGGCTCACCATAGCTATGATTTGGATTGTGCAGACCCTCGGGAAAAAGTCAGTTCCTCTGGGACGAGGTGGAAAGCCGGTCAGCTCGCCAAGATGGCAAGCTAGGTTGCTTGGCCAACTCACCGTCTTTTCGGCTGGATAGTATTGCCCGATTCTGTGAGTAGCCTAAGGTTCTTCCGCGAACAACCTAGGGTTTTGTCGCGAATAACCTAGGGTTTTTCCGCGAGTGACCTAGGGCTTTCTCTGCGAGTAAAGTTAGGGTTTTGCCGCGGATAACCTACGGTTTTTCCGCGAGTTACCTAATGATTTTTTCGCGAACAGCCGCGAGTATCCTAGGGTTTATTTCGCGAGTAACTTACGGTTTGTTCCACGAAAAACCTAGGGTGCTTTCCGCGAGTAACCTAGGGTTTTTCCGCGAACAACCTAGGGTTTGTCGCGAATAACCTAGGGTTTTTCCGCGAACAAACTAGGGTTTTGCCGTGAATAACCTAGAGTTTTTCCGCGAACAAACTAGGGTTTTGCCGTGAATAACCTAGAGTTTTTCCGCAAGTAACCTAGGGTTTATTTCGCGGGTAACCTACGGTTTGTTCCGCGGTTTCTGGGAGGGCAAGTTTTATTTTTCCGAAAAGTTCTCGGAAAACGTCTTTTGCTCAACCCGTGAGATATGTCAAACTCGGAAGTAAGAAAAACACTATGGGGTTTGATAGATTTTATCGTCGCCCTTAGTGATCTGAGATAGAAATCGTGAGCTCGTTTTGTTGCTCTTCCCGTGGAGAAGAGTCGCGATTAGGTTTTCGATTTTGTTGAGTACTACAGCGTTTGCGTGAGCGTTGGATGTACGAGTAGTCGCTGCTGGAGTTGTTTTACCAGCGTCTTTTTGCGAGTTGCGACTTTGTCTTTCATACATCCAGACATCGTTTTGGTCAAGCGTTTTGCGGCTATGAGTAAGAGTAATCCGACCCCCCCCCCTCCTTCTAGCGCCAAACTGTGGGAACCGAAATTCGCACCTGTCGATTTCCGTAAAATAAGGAAAGTTAGGAAAACCCTAATTTTCCAGAGGAACCGGATCTCTGCGAAAGCCAACTACAAGTAACCAAGAACGCGATTAATATGAATAAATTGAAAGATATAAAAATAAAAACGAGATTGAAAGCAAGAAGGATTCTTATTTCGAATTCGCGTAAGAACAGTTACAACGAGAGTTGCCTTAGCTGCGTGAGCCGTCGGCGAAATTCCTAGTTCTAGCAATCTAAGACTAAAACCCTAGTTGAGACGCAGCTCGATAACGAAAACGGAAATTTTCCTAAATGCTAAGTTTGGTGGTGAAAGCTCTGAAAACTCGTGTCTATTGCTTCTGCCCTAGACCTCCTATTTATATACTCCTCGCCTTCGCTATCCGATCTTTCCATTTCGCCCAGATTTGACTAAATCGGAAGTTTCCATTTTTCTCGATCCTTCCTTTTATCTTAAAACTTGACTTTTATTTTCCTCCTGTGAGTAAACCGTCAAAACGTTATCGAATCTGCGGGTTAGATTCCGTTAAGATCGCAAGATGGGTTTTTATCGCGTTTTAGGCCCTTCCGGGCCGTTTTGCGATAAATCCGTTTTCCGACTTTTTACGGGATCGTTTCCTGATCCGACATCGTTTTTAATAAATTCCTCGAGTTAATCGTAAGGTTTTACGATTTACTCGACTTTTTATTAAAAACACGTTTTTTACAATTTACTCGACGTTTTTATTAAAAACGCGTTTTTTATTATTTCGACGAGAAATCTCGAATAAATCGTATGTTTTAGGCAATGTTCGGCGTTTCGTTTAACCGTCACCATTTTATACGTTTTCTTCGAGTTCTTTGTCGAGAAAGCGAAGTTTTTACGGTTTTTATCGTAAAACTCGAACGATAAGTCGGATCGAGATGGAACGGGAGATGTTTCGGCCGTGGTTCAGAATGCGACCATTTTGAAAGACGTAAGTTTCAAGTCGGGAATGCGGGAGAACGAGGCTCGGGACGTCCAGGAAGTTTTTAGTTCGCTCATTGGCGAACTAAGCCGGGCCAGCTTAGTTCGCCAATGGGCGAACTAGTTGAGCATTTCTTAGTTCGCCAATTGGCGAACTAGTCGAGTGCCTCTTAGTTTGCCCATTGGCGAACTAAGTCGGTTCGGCTTAGTTCGCCCATGGGCGAACTAGTCGAGTGCCTCTTAGTTGCCCATTGGCGAACTAAGTCGGTTCGGCTTAGTTCGCCCATGGGCGAACTAGTCGTGACTAGTTCGCGTTTTACGGCTTTTTCGGTTTTTTGCGGTTTCGTAAAACGATTCTCGAGTTTTATAAAACGATCTTCGGGTTTTATAAAACGGCTTCTCGAATTTTATAAAACGATTAAATAAATTTATAAAATCATTTCTCGAGTTTTATAAAACGATTCTTGAGTTTTATAAAACGATTTTTGAGTTTTATAAAACGATTATTGAGTTTTATAAAACGATCTTTGAGTTTTATAAAACGATTCTCGAGTTTTATAAAACGACTTCTCGAGTTTTATAAAACGATCTTTGAGTTTTATAAAACGATTCTCGAGTTTGATAAAACGACTTCTCGAGTTTTATAAAATGATTCTTGAGTTTTATAAAACGATCTTCGAGTTTTATAAAATGATTCTCGAGTTCTATAAAACGATTTCTCGAGTTTTATAAAACGATTCTTGAGTTTTGTAAAACGATCTTCTAGTTTTATAAAACGATTCTCGAGTTTTATAAAACGATTTCTCGAGTTTTATAAAACGATCTTCAGGTTTTATAAAACGGCTTCTCGAGTTTTATAAAACGGCTTTTCGAGTTTTATAAAACGATTCTATCGTTTTATAAAAAGATTTTGCAAGTTTTATAAAACGATCTTCGAGTTTTATAAAACGGCTTATCGAGTTTTATAAAACGGTCTGCGAGTTTTATAAATGACTTTGAGTTTTATAAAACGACTCTTCGGGTTTTATAAAACTATTCCTTTTATATTTTCGCGGGGAGTTTTGGCAATTAATTCCGTCGTACTGATTTTGACCCAACATATAAAACGACTTCTTGAGTTTTATAGAACGGCTTATCGAGTTTTATAAAACGTATATTTATTTTTGTGGAGACTTTTAGCCATTGATTCCGTCTTGACCGATTTTGACACCAACAAAGTACTACAATTGAACCTCTTATTTGAGAGAGTAAAGTTACTCCAGAGGGTAATTTGAGTGATACCAGGTGTGTACGTTTTCCTTCCAAAAATTATGATGATGGAGAATCCTTGTTGATTTAAAGATGATAATGGGATTGTGATCTTTTTGGTTTTCGGGATGACTACTTGGAATGAGTTTGTTATTATAAAACTCCTAATAGCGAGTTGATTTTAAGACGAAGTTCGTGTCTTGAGTTTTATGTTTATTTAAGAGGCGAGCTGGTTAGCAATATCTGCCTGGAAATTTATGGAACAGAAGAACGAGATAGAGAAAATCGTCGAGGACTTAGTTCACTAGTTATTCACCTAGACTAAGTTCCAAAACATTTAGGGCGATCTCCTAAGCACTCCTAGATTATTCTTTCCAACGAAATTTCCAAGTCTGATTTCATAATTTTCCAAGTTAGACATACCATAGGTTTATCATATATTAGGGTTTGCCTCTTCTCCGTTTTGCTTGATTATCATCGTGTTTCTCCACCCCTTACAAAAAAATAAGAATATATATTTTTTCCTTGATTTCTCTACGTTCTTGGCCATGTTTAGGCTGAAGCTTGGCTTGTGATTTTAGTTCATCGATCCATATTTCAGTCTCCGTATAGTTGGTTTTATGAAACTGATAAGCATCTCGTCAAAAGCATTTTTGGTGTTTACGAATAGCCGCCAATGGCAAATATGAGATTCCAAATGTGATCAGGATGACTCATTGACGATGAGGCAGGAGAGATTTGACGTGAGACCTTTGAGAGAGGTTAGTGGACAAGGTTCTTAGCTCTCGATCCATCTCTTTCCTTCTCCAAGGGTCTTTTGTATGATCTTGTTTGACTGCCCAAAGGTTGTTGAATAGTTTTTTTTACAAGAATCGCTTCATAAATGTCTTCAAGTTTTTTCTTTGAGATTTGCTTTGTAATATATTTTCGAGTTTATTTTACGATAGCTGTTTCAAAAAATATTGTCGGGTTTAATTTTACGAAAGATCTTTTCAATTTGGTTTTACGAGAGCTGTGTTATTGGAAAACTCACATTTCACGTCTGTTCTACAAATTTAATTACTAAGTTTTATATCAAAAACTCTGACTGGGATGATACTTATTATCCCGAGAGATTGTCAGTACATTTTCTGAAGTAAGCTTAGTAGACAAATAACGAGAATTCGTAGAATATGTTGCTACAGAAGCGACACTTGAATTTCCCCAAAATATTTGTTTCAGAAGGCTTTTTGGTAGGAAGGGATACGCTCTCCTATTTTTCTTTGTTTTAATCTTTGTCAGCCGTTTTAGGTTTCGAGTGATTCTATAAAAACTAACCTCGTTTCTACGAAAGTGATTCAGAAAAACTACAGCAGTGAGCGATTGGCGACCTGATTTGCTGTTCTTGTTTTTCCACGAGTAACCAAGAGTTTTTCCACGATTCCGGGGAGATCAGTTTAAATATTCCGAAAAGTTTTTGGAAAGTGTTGTTTTGGTTAAACATCTTACGCGTCGAGAGTATCTGGATTTTCTGTGAATGCTAACGACAAGTGATCAAATAAATGCGGAAACATATAGAAAGAAAACCAAACAAATTTGTAAAACAGTAGATCTTATTTTGAACATGTTTAAGAGAGTAGCGATAATTTCAATAGATTGTAAAATCTTCGGTCACAAGAGCTATCAGCGAGTTTTCTAGTTCTAGTCACCTAAATCTTTAAAACTAGTTGAGTCGCAGCTCAATAACAAAAGACGTAAAAGATGAAACAAAGGTTTTATTGATTTCAGACTGAACCTTATGAAAGACTTTCTGGGTACCCCTTTTGAGGATCAATTACAGAGTTTTAACAAGAGATAAAACTGCCTTTGCGAGTTCATCAGTTCAAAACATAGAAACTAAGCATGTCGAGATTAATTCCTAAAATCTAAATGCATAGAGTTCTAAGTCTAAAAATTGTCCCCCTTCTTCTATGCCTCGGATGTGCTTATGTATGCCTCTAGAGTCAGACATCTTTCCTTATCTCTTCGAGATTCGATTTTATCTTTTTTGCGGAGATCTTATCTTCTCTAAGTCCATGTTTATTTTGAAAACTTCAGATATATCCTCTTCTTCCATTCTTCCTTGTCCAATTCAATTTAAACCGTCATTAAATTTGGGTATGTTATCATTTTGAACCATAAGTGGGATTTCGTTGTATGTTAGGCCGTTTTGGGCCGTTTTATGACTTATGCGCTTTACGATTATTCTCACAAAAATCATCAATTTGTTCGGTACGTTTCTGAATTGTTGGTCCCATAACCCCATTTGTTTGGGACAAAGTGGTGTTGAGCTAACCATTACCATATTGACATTAGGAGAATGTTTCACCATGTTAGGGGAAGGATGAAACAAAGGATCACATTGAAGAAGAAGAGTGATCCTGGGAAGTTTGCAATACCATGTTCAGTTCAAGGTATTGAGTTTCCACATGCTTTATGTGACACAAGATCAACAGTCAGCATCCTACCAAAAGTCATGGCAGGCCCGTTTGGGTCTGAAGGTAGAACATGCGAGGGAATCATTTACCTTTGTGGATTGTTCTGAGAGGAACTCAGGAGGTATAATCAGGGCCCTGGAGGTGCAAATTAGTAATGCACTAGTTCATGTGGATTTTCATGTCTTAGATATCAAGTTAAACTGGAATTATTCACTCCTCCTAGGAAGAGCTTTTATGGCCACAGTTGGAGCAGTTTATGACATGAACACTAACAGGTTTTGTCTTACTTTGATTGATCCATATGTTTTTATGACCCAGTTTGTGTTTTTAAAGAATATGTAAATTTGATAAGCTGGATTCATTGCAGCCTGCGAGTATGAAGCTGAGTATGAAACCGACTATTCCGGATCGATCAGCACTCTTTCGACTACATCGATCGATTCATTCAACCAGCCAGCGACCGATGCAACATCAGATGCATCGATCAACAGACTGTCCACACATGGAACCTTGCCAGGTCGCTGCTATCCCAACTTTGGCTTACAAACCACCAGCAACAAGCAAGGTGACTACTCCATAGGCAGTTGGGCAGACAGCGGTTTCCATGATAGCTTTGCAATTGATACAACATTTATATCAGATTCAGAGGATCACAAAGAGGAACATCATGAGGATTATGATGAGGAGTATGCCAGAGAAATCCATGCCATTCTCACAGAAGAAAGACTCCTACAACCCATGAAAAAGACGAAGCGTACGACATCGATCGACATGGTTAAACCAGCATCGATCGACACTCAGCCAAATCAGTGAAATCGGCATCAACAATCGATCGACCCATTCACTTCAGCATCGATCGATCACAACATCACCGACTTCAGGAAATTTGGCAACTTTCCAATTTTTCCTAGGGCACCCAATGAGTATAAAATAAGTCTTGCATCCATGAAGACGTCTCACACAATAGAAGCAGTCAAGATGCAAGCACCTACTACCTTTGGGAGACACAACAAGAGAGGCTCAAACTACAGAGATCACCATGGCAAAGCAACAAGTGCAACATTCAACCAGCCAAAGATCACCACCTCTCGTCTACCATCGATTGACACTAACACCAGCAAATCAATCGATTCTTACCCTCCAACTTTTATTCTCACTAAACAATATTCTGTTGATAAGTTTCTAATACCAGATGACTTTGGTGTTATAAGGGACCCATAGGGTAATGCACGAGCATTGGATGGAAGGATTCTACAAGTGTCGAAAGAGGACAAAGCAGACATCCTTCAGATGGCCAATGGACCAGAAAATCTCTTTCATCAACAACTTGGCGTAATGCAGCAGCAATCGACCGATACAACAGCACCGCCACCGATCGTAGAATGCATCTCTCCATCGATCGACAGGGAGGGACGCGCATCGGTCGATCTTAACAAATATCATGATTCAGTTTGGGAGCTAAAGCTCTACACCAAATATGAGATCAACGAGATAATTGTTTGCATGAGTGATTGGAAAGAGGAAGCAATAGGTAAGCTCACCAGCAATCAGGATACAGCATATGTAGTTTTGCAAGGAGGCATTACAGAAGTGACCACACGGATGAAAGAGATAGAAGCAGAATTAGCTAGTCTGAAGACACAGCGTGAGCAATCGATCAATGCCACAAAGGACGCATCGTTCGATGCTAACAACGAACCAGCAAAGAACGAGCGGGCGATATCTCAGATAGCTACATGGGATACCAGGATTGACACGCTATATCACCACCTCACCAACAACGTCAACTGGTTAAGCATGAGGATTTACTTGTTACAGCAAGATTTGGATGAAATTTTCAAGGAGAAGCTTAAGAAACCCCCATCGAACGATACAAACAGTAGGAAATCGATCGATGTAAGGAAACTGCCAGACCATAATTTCTATACCAGAGAAGAGGTTGACCAGATTGTTGAGAGGATCTACAAAGCTCTGAACACAACCGAGGATAGCCTTGACAAGAGATGTGATGACATATTCTTCCCTTTCAACAACATCATCACTGGACTACATTCAAGAACAAATTGGTTGCAGAAGGAAGTACGGACAATTCAGAAAAGACTCGCCTGTCAACCTAAGATTACAACATCGATCGACATTAATAAAGTCCCATCGATCGATGTCGTTTCACCTGAAGCGATCGATAATACAACTGTTGCAGCGATCGATTCAGAGTCCGTCCCAGAAGGAAATAAGCTGTTAGGAGAAATAACATAACATGTTTATGATAGAATTCAATGAAACAGAAAGAGCATTGAGAGTCTTCAAGAAAGACTTCAGAACATTGCAAGATGGATGCAAGATGGGCCAGAAGTGATGAAGCCACAAGAATTTTCATGGCTACTTGGTTCAACATCAACAGAGAAGTTCTGGATACTTGTTTTCCAACAAGTAGCTCATTTTCCACACAATAGCTCATCCAGTGCCAACAGTCAAGCTAAACGACTATAATAAAGTGCTGAATGGGAGGCAACCCACTATTAGGTAATTTTTATTTTTCGGTTTTTTCATTTACTGATTCTTTTTCGTTTTCAATTTTTGCAGGTTTTACAAAAAAAAAAAAAAGATCCAAGGAGAAACGAATGACCATCTCGTCGACCGACGCATGACAGTCGATATCGATCGACAGACACCCACCTGCAACAATCGATGTCCTTTTACCCACATCGATCGATTATTTAGTCCGGTCAGGTTCATTTTTCTTCCTTGTTACATTGAGTACTTATGGATTCTTTTCTTTCGCCATAACTCCGATTTTCTTTACATTGGGACAGTGTAATTTAAGTCTGGCGGAATGTTTACTGATGTTTTATTTGCTTTGAGTCTTATAAAAACAAATTTCAAAATTATCTTTTATTAAGCTCAAGAAAAGGGATAATGATCGTATTTGATTTATACTTGTTATCTAACCGCTTTTTTAAATTATTCTAGATTTTATGATTACATATAGTACTAAATATGCTAAAGTGGATCAACCAATCAGCTATCTACAGTTGCTTAGGTTGTTTGAAGGAACCAAAACTACCTCCAACACTAAACCTAACACAACTGCTTGTCTTGGGGCTTGGTATACATGGGATTAGATTCTTCAAACAAGTCTAGAAGGTAAAGTCTTGTGTAGATTTATCACCTTTTCTCTCTCTATTTTTGACCCTAGATAGTCTAGTGGATTAGTTTTATTTATAAAAAAAAAACAAAAATAGTACTAAGTTTATTAGTTTTGTAGTTAGGAGGAATCATAACAGGACTTGGTGGTTACAACCATTAAGGCTTGCTTCAATTGTGATTCAAATAAAGAATTCGAATGGGACTTGGTGGCAAAAACCATTAAGGCTCACTTCATATGAATTATTGGATATAGGTCAAAAAGAAGTGATAAGGACTTGGTGGCTACAACCATTAAGGCTTGTTTCATGGAAGCATATCCAATCTTGATCAATAATCTTGCCTTAGAAGCAGATAAGAACTAAGTTTTACCTGCAGATCCAGATAATTGTTTGAGTTTTCTTGCATCTTGTGATCGATACTCCCAAGATAAAGCATGCACTTTTATTTTATGTAAAGAAATTAGGTAAGTTGAGGGGAATGTCAGATAGTATTTGCTAAGTTGTTGGTTAGATGAATATGTTTGCTAAGCTAGGATATTGCATAATGACATTCTGTGATAAGAATGTCTTAGATGTTGATTGCAGTATTATAGAGGTCATGATTTCAAAGTTTTTAAATTTGTGAGTCTCTATTCTTTTCAAACCTCTTTCAGAGAGACTGTCTGTTTGTTTTGCTTGAGGACAAGCAAAAAGGTAAGTCTGGGGAAGTTGATATGCCATGATTTGACATGTTTTTAGTCATAGTATATTTGTGTTTTTACTACTATTTACTATATTATAGAAGCTTTTAAGCATATTTATGATTTCATGAGTATTTTGGAAGAAAGTGATGTTTTGGAGCATTTTGGAGAAAATTGGAAGAAGAGTTTGATTTGAAATCGATCACGAGGTCGACAAAGAGTGACTCGGATCGATGTCGACCCTGAATGATCGATCGATTATCAAGACACATAAAGCCAATTCGTGAGACAAGTTGACTTGAAGCCCAATCATCACCAAATGACGATTTTACCTCTGACGAGTTTTAACCTAAGTTTATATACTCTGCCAAAGTGTTAGAGGCAAGAAAGTGAAATTTTTGTATTCTTTTCACAGCAAAGTTTTAGGGTTTATAGTTTTGGAGAGAGGATCATCAGAGAGATTTGAGATTGGAACTCCAATGTTTTCTACCTATCTACTTATCCATAATATGCAATTTTTATCTATTTGTGTTATGAACTGCTTAGCTATGTCTGAGTAGTTTACTTGTTAGATTTAAAAAAAATTGGTTAAAGGGATTAGCTCCAACTATAGGATTGCTAGTTGTGATACTCATTAATAGGATGTTCTTAACGCTCATGGTTCTAGAGTAGCTAACTAGAAACATTGAATCATGGATTACTTAGGTTGGATTAGAGACATTTAAGAAATTCTGATAGTCCTGAACACATTCCTATTAAGCTAAGATTGTTAGAAATATAACGATAGTTTGATTTAGAAGTCTCTAGTGAGTGTATGTAAACTTGTGTGTAATGCTTGACCGGATTCATCGATTGATATTTTGACAGGAAATCGATTCCTACAGAATAATCGTTCGACACTGTCAAGTACGACCAGCCGGTCATTAGACTATTTATCCAAACAACAGTTTAATGAATTAGTTAATTGATATAGTTAATGCTCTATAGTATCTTACAAGCAACTGAATAGCTCCTATAGGATTATAATTCCAATACCTGAATAAAAACCCTAAGTCTAGCATCATTTCTATTTTAGTTTCAAGAGTCTTTATTTCCATTTCTGATTAAGTAATTGTCTTGCTTGATTGGAATATTTCATGTTTACTTATTTACTATTTTTGCTATTTATATTCACCTAAATTATTGCTTGTCTAGATTTATTAGGTTCCCTAGCTCCTTGTGGATTCGATAACCTAAGTACTGCAATAGATCTCTTACTTGAGAGAGTAAGTTTCTCCTTAGGAATAAACTTTTGAGCAGACATCAACTACTCGACTTATCATGGGTAACGTCGCGCAAGATGTTCCCATCACAATCACAGGACTTATTATAATTGACTATCGTTTGAGGGAGAAGTGTCTCTTCCCTTGAAGCCTCGGTGAGTGCATCATTCACATCTCCATAACGGATCCTTACAGATCCTCCGGCTCCACCTTTACTTTGGATCTTCTCGGATTCAGGAGAACTTTTTCTCCTCTTAGTAGGAGTTATCGGCTGAGTATTATAATCAACGAAGAGTTATGAGGTGTAAAAAAGGTGAACACAACTTAGGGCTTATAATTCAGAATCATTGAAAGCATTGTGATCATAAAAATTTCATCATTATATTCGTGGCAAATAAAGATTTTGAAAAACATTTCGAAACGGCATTGTCCTAAATAAAAAAAAATCATTACTGACTAGGGAACAATTGTTGGACCCAAATATTGTAGATATAACATGCGAGTAAGGCCCAAAGCAGGCCCATAAATGACTTGAGCCTTGATTCCGAAGTCGAGTCTAAAACAGGTATCTTCGGGGAATCAATCTCAAACTCACAGGTCGAACGCGTACTCCTGAGCTTGGCATAAGTGGAGAGACCAAGTCGACAATATGTCCTTCAATGATAAGACCGAAAGAAAGAAGTTCCTAGAATGACGGGGCCAGCCAAATAAGGAGGAAATCTCAGGAAAACAGGTGGAGAAGAACCAATATAAAAGGAAAACGACTAAGAAAAGAAGGGGATGTGTATAAAACTATAGAGAGAACACACTACACATTTGACCTTAATCCCAATCTCACTCTCTTGGTTACTTGTCTTATATCTTATTCATTGTCAAACCATCTCTTGTAAACCTCCATTGTATCTCAATCTTATTAAAATAAAATTTTCATTTTTGTCAACCGAAATCTCATTACATCTTTGTGTTTTGAGGATATTGTTCCTCACGTTATCTTCTTCTCTAATCTTTACAAACAATCACACCACCAAACACTTAGTGTGGAATTTAGGATCCACACAAAACATAACTAAATAGAGAGCCGGTTGTGTACCTGAATATCCTAAATATATCAAATATTACATATTATAATTAATTTTGAAATAACTATATATTAAAAATTATTTTGTATATCGAAAATTAATTTTAAGAACCTAAATTCCAAAATATATATTCAGTTTTAGGGGTTTAACTCGGGTTTTTCAGTTTTTATTTTTCCGGTTTTAAACCTGAACAAAATCTGAACTATTTCTAATTCGTTTATGTTTCGGTTTTATAAAAAAAAATAGAAACCTGAACCGAACCCATCATTACGCAAACCGATCTGATCTAAAAGATGTTATGCTCTTTAACAGGTCATATACACCCAACCTGAATAACCCAACCCAACTAGAACTGAAAACCCAAATGTGCAGCACACTGTGAAAAACTTTGACAAAATGGAGACCCTACGATTCTGCAAATATTACATTCTTCTAATGAGAACTTACATTAATGAAAAAAAAAAAGTTACTTCGGTGCATGGTAACGTTCCATATTATGCAAAAGAGCGTGCAGTAACACGATATCAAAGTAGACGAAGAGCAGGACGATTTAAATAAATTTGTTCTTTATTCTTGTTTTAAAATGAATAAGAAAATTAATACATGTTAATTCTGGAAGTGTCTGAAATCTTTGTGCACAAATAAAATGCCAGCATTCGTAAGTATGGTATGTATTTTTAGGTTTAGGAAAATTACATATTCTAGTATAAGTATATATTCCAAAAGAGAAAATCAAATCGGGTTTTGAGGATAAGTATGGACTGGTAAATATCAATCCATCAAACTTTAGAGTATTTGGATGTCCAGCTTACATGCTAGTTTTTGGAGACAAGAGGTTGAAGCTGGATTCGTAATCCAAGAAATGCATATTTCTAGGCTTTGAGAAAGGTTTTAAAAGTTTCAAGTTGTGAAATGATGAGGCTAAGAAGAGGGTGTTTAGTCGAGATCTGATCTTTGATGAGCAGAATATGGTGGAACATGTGAAATCAAACGCGAGTGCATGTGATCATTGAGACTGACACAAATTCTGAAATATCTCAGGAAGAGTCTGGTGGAGAAAAAACAGATGTAGTTAGTGATGAGTGGTATGCCAAACAAGGGAATAAAGAGGTTCAACATGGAACCGAGGAGAGCAGCTACTAGAAGACCAAAACATGCAATAAGCCTCATGTAAGGTTTGGTTTTAAATAGATGGTCAAATATGCTCTTGTGGTTGAAACATATAATCCTACTCACTACGGGAAGCTATTAATGGAGATGAATCAGGAAGGGATTAAGTCTAGATAAAAATCAGAATTGGGATCTTGTGGCATTACATGAAGGGAAAAAGTCCATAGGTAGCAAGTGGGTTTAAAGAAAAGGCAAGGCATGACTGAGAAAGAACCAGTAAAGTTCAAATCAAGATTGGTGGCAAAATGATAATCGCAAAGAAAATGTATGAACTACGACAAAATGTTCTTGGATGTAGCTTAACACACTTGCATACGAGTTGTTTTGGATTTGGTAGCTAGATGGGATTTATATCTGGAACAAAATATATATAAAGACAGCTTTTCTTCATGGATACTTCGAGGAGGAAATATATATGGAGAAACCTAAATATTTTGTTAAGTCTGGATAAAATTATCTTGTGTGAAAATTGAAAAACTCTCTCTACGGTTTGAAGTATGCTCCAACAAAATGGTACAAACGTTTTGACTCATATATGTTGTAGATTGGCTACCAAAGGTGTGAGTATGATTGATGCGTTTATGTTAACTTGTTAAGTTTCTTGATGATCTTTCTCCCATATTCATTTGGTTATATGTTGATAATATGTTCATTGCTGCAAATGATATAGAGGATATAAATCATTTGAAAGTGTTACTGGGAGATGCTGAGATGAAGGATCTTGGTGCTACAAAGAAGATTCTTGGAATGGAGATTCACAGGGATAAGAATTCTAAGAGATTATGGCTTTCTCAAAAGAGTTACATTCTAAAGGTCCAAGAACGTTATGACATGTGGAAGGCAAAATCAGTTTCTACACCTTTTGCGAAGCACTTCATAATTTCAGCAGAATAATGCTCAAGGTTTGCTTAAGAGATCAGATATATGGCACATGTTCGTTATGCTAGCGCGGTTAGATGCTTAATGTACGCAATGGTGTGTACAAGACTGGATCTAGCACAAATAGTTAGTAAAGTTAGTAAGTATATGTCGAATCCTGGAAGAAGTATTTTGTCAACTAAATTCTAAGATACCTACGAGGAACTAGTGACTATGGGCTTATGTTTGGAGGTCAAAAGTGTGGTTCAATTGTGGGGTTCATAGATTCAGATTATGGCGGAGTTCTTGACAATAAAAAGTCGAGTACTTGGTAAGTTTTTAAACTTGAAGGAGCACCTACATTTTCGGGATCAGTACAACAACTTATTGTAGCGATGTCAATACCACGAAAGCTGAATATATGGTACTTGGAGAAGCAACTAAGGAAGCAGTATGGATACAACAATTTGTATCCGAGTTGGGTGTTGATCGAGGAGGTGTTCAATTACACTGTGGTAGCCAAAGTGCATTTTGTTTAGCTAAGAATCAAGTTTGTCATGCAAGGACGAAGCACATTGTTATAAGGTTTCACAAAGTAAGGGAGTTAGTAGCTTCTAGAGAAGTCTTATTGGATGTTGACCAAGCCTATTACAGAGGAGAATTTTAAGCATTGCTTGAATTTGTTCCATGTTGGCCAATGCTAAGAAGCAAAGGAGATTCCCCCAGAAAATATATGGGGATAAAGAGTCTTGTAGAGATTATACATCAAAGTGGAATTTGTTCATCTTTGCGAGTATTAATCTTTGTGCACCAAATGCGGCGTGGTGTGTGCAAAAAAGATAAATTTGCTATCAAAGTTGCCATATGGGACTGCAGAGACTGAAGGCTCCGAAGTACAATATGTTTTTTTAGGTTTAGGAAAATTACATATGTATTCATAAAAAACTACTATAATTACAGGTCAATAGATTTTAAATGTATTTATTCACATGATAATATACAAAACATAAATGGGTATTCGGCTAATATGTTTTTGCTCTTAAGTTTTTTTTTTTCAAAGGTGATTCGCATTGGTTCATAACAATCGCCCATTTGAAATATTAGTTCAGTCTAATGTTCTCGTTAGAGTTTGCTGTATCTTTTAGTTTGGAAAAAAGTTATATATTTCAGTACACAAACCGTGATGGAGATAAACCAGAATTATTATCTCAAATATTCAACTATTTGAGAGAATTAGTAACGAAAATCAGTTCGGTCCAATCTATTTCACTATAATATATATATTTATATATATATATATATATAAGAGAAAAAAATTATAATAAAACTTATGTAAAATATTTCTTAAACATTTTCCTCTTAAGAATGCTCTTTAATTTTTGTAGTGTGAAACCTTGTGTGACACGCATTGCATATAATTAACAGAAATCCTTTTGACCTTGTAAGTTGTAACTAAGATATAAAAATCCAAAAAATGAAAAAGTGACACTAAAATTAGCATGATGGTTTATGGAAGAGCGTATTGGCAAGAGGTGAAACGAGGCACGTATAATATTCCACTAACTAAAAACCACTGATACAAAACTAGAGGAAAATAGTGTATGAAATTTATATAAGTGATCATCATTATCAGCTTTAATGAATATGTTAGTGCTTGTAGAAGACTATATTGCTTATTCATGTCGACCCAGGAGCCTCTAGACGCGTTTACGAGTCTTGAGTGGGGTTTTAATCTTTATCATGAATATCCGATTAAAAGACACGTGTGTATCTGTTGATGGAGGTTTTGCTATAAATAGGGTTTCTCGCCAAGGTATAATCAAATAAGTAGTTCTGATCGATCTTATATTGTTTGGAATCTATCTTAATTGAGTGAGTTTCGTGTGTATATATTAACTTATTTAAGAGAGTGAGAGAGAGAGAGAGAAAAGAGAGACTATGGGGATGTTTTTGAGAAGGGGCTCGATAGTGGCGTGTGTGTTTATGTTACTGCTGTCGACTCAAGTGTTGGGAAAATTATCTAGCATAGATGATCATGCCAATAGCGAAAACCGACATCACAATAACAAAAGAAACGGTAGAGGTGGAGGTGCTGGAGGTAGTATTGGAGCAGGAGGTGGTGCTGGAGGTGGCATTGGAGTGGGAGGAGGCATAGGCGGTGGTGGTAGTGCTGGTGGAGGCGGTGGTATTGGATCAGGAGGAGAAGGAGGTGGTGGTGGAGGAGGTGAAAGTGACAGTGCTGGTCGTAGTGGAGGAAGCTGTGCTGGTCATGGTGGTGGTGGACATGGTAGTGGTGGTGCTGGTGGAGGTGTAGGTAGAGGTGGTGGCATTGGAGTTGGAGGGGGATTTTCTGGTGGTGTAGGTGGAGGCGCTGGTGGGGGTGGAGGCGGCAGTGTTGGTGGAGGAGGACTTGGTGGTGGACGGGGTAGTGGTGGATCTGGTGGTTCTGGTGGAAGTGTTGGCGGTGGAGGTGGTGCTGGAGGAGGTGTTGGTGGTGGAGGTGCCGGAGGTGGAGTAGGTGGTGCTGCTGGTGGATTTGGTGGAGGTGGTGTTGGAGGTGGAGTAGGTGGTGGTGCTGGAGGTGGAGTAGGTGGTGGTGCAGGTGGTGGTGCCGGTGGCTTTGGTGGAGGTGGAATAGGTGGTGGTGCAGGTGGTGCTGGTGGTGCAGGTGGTGCTGGTGGTGCAGGTGGTGCTGGTGGTGCTATCGGAGGGGGTGTTGGAGGAGGTATAGGTGGTGGTATTGGTGGAGGAGGTCGTGGCAGCGGTGGAGTAGGAGCCGGAGGAGGAATTGGTGGTGGAGTTGGTGGAGGAGGCCGTGGTGGTGGACGTGGTAGCGGTGGAGCTGGCGGTGGAGTAGGAGGTGGAGGAGGAGTTGGTGGTGGAGTTGGTGGAGGAGGCGGCGGTGGTGGAGGAGGCCGTGGTGGTGGAGGTGCTGGTGGTGGTGTAGGAGTAGGAGGTGGAGTTGGCGGTGGTGTAGGAGCAGGAGGTGGAGTTGGCGGTGGTGTAGGCGGTGGAGGTGGTGGTGCTGTGGGAGGTGGTGCTGGAGGAGGTGTTGGAGGCGGAGTAGGGGCTGGTGGTGGTGGTGGTGGTGGAGTTGGAGGTGGTGGAGGCGGTCTTGGCAGTGGTGTTGGAGGGGGTGGAGGTGGAGGACTTGGCGGCGGTATAGGTGGTGGTGGAGGAGTGGGAGGTGGTGTAGGAGTTGGAGCTGGGGGAGGAGTTGGAGGCGGTGCAGGAGGAGGAGCTGGTGGTGGTGGTGGTGCAGGAGGAGGAGCTGGTGGTGGTGGTGGTCTAGGGGGTGGAGGAGGAGTCGGCGGTGGTGTAGGAGGCGGAGCAAATGTTGGTGTAGGAGTTGGAGCTGGTGGAGGAGTGGGAGCTGGAGGCGGTGCAGGAGGAGGGGGAGGTGGTGGTGGTGGTAGTGGCACTGGTAACCGAAGACATTAAATCGGAAAGGGCAGTGACTGTTACCAATTGGGTACTTTATGCACGTTACTTCCATGCATGCTTAATATTAGTAATGAATAAAACAAGTCTGTAAAGGAAATCGATTGATGTAGCCCTTTAGACTTGGCAATGGATCTAAAGCTCCCCATACTTGTATAGACTAGCCACGTATCGATAATGTTTCTACTAGTGTGATTTTGAATAAACGACAGTTCTGTAAAAAGTTATATATATATATGCGACGACAGAATGTGGCAACTTTTCTATCGAAGTTCCTCTTTTTTTTTTAATGGCTTTTTTATCTTCTGATGTTCTTTTCTTTTTTAGCAAATTAATAAACAATCGTGAGTTTTTTTCGATTTGTTTATGTTTCGAGATCGTAGATCGATTCCGATAAATGCCGTGTCGATGAGTTGTGTTTGGGTAGTAATAATTTTATTATCATGGTGCGCCGTGTTTTGGTGGGATTCTTAACTGTTTCTGAAGATTTGATCAGGCTTTTTTCATGCAACTAAATCGAGTTATGGGAATGAGAATTTATTTTTATTTATTATCACGTGATTCTTTGTATACAACTTCGCATTTTATATGAAAGAAGAACACTATATCGACATGGATGGGTTGCTTCTACCCGAATTTGATCCCTTTGTAAGGGGAGTTAGTTTGTGATGAGTGACTAAACTCAGGTCGTGAGCTGCCTACATACCCTCGTCGAGGGATCAAGTCTAAACGTAGTTTGATTATTTCCCCGGTAAGCAGGGTCGTGTTTTTCGGTTTGCTCGTGTACATGTGTATGGTTCTTGGTTCTCTTGAGATCATTTGTTCAATCTTATGGATGTGGCTCGATGACTTTGAAGCTTGCGAGGTAGTAGGTTCTGGAATTCTTCTGGCTTCCCCTTATAGTTCCGCTTTCTTTTAGCGTAGGGAATTTTAGCATTGGTGATAGGTTGATGGTACCGCCTTCATGTTGTATAGCCATGGTCTTCCGAGGATGGCTTTAAACGGGGCAGGTTGATCTGTGACGATCTTTCTTATATCTCCGGCGGTTACGGCGAGTTCATGGATCTGATGGAGTAGGTGGTATCTCCTGCAAATCCGAGTAGTAGGGTCCTCTCTTGATTGAGGAGAGTTTTGGTGAATCCCATCTTTTTGAACGTGTCGTAAAAGAGTACATCTGCAGAGCTTCCGGTGTCGATCATGATCCGGGATAGCTCACATCCTCCAACATCGAATAGTATAACGATTGTGTCATTGTGTGGCTTGTCAAGGTGGACAGTTTCTTTCTCGTCGAAAGTAATCTCATGATCGGGGCCTGATAGAGGTTTTCGTACGTCGATGCTATTTTCTGCTCTTCGTTGGTGCGCTTTGATGGAGTTGACTGAGTTGCAGAATTTTGATCCTCTATTAACGAAGTCAATTATTTTTCCCTTCTTCTAGCGAAATGCAAGGAAGTACCACTTTTTGGTTAAAGTCGGCAGGTGGTGTCCTTGTCCCCCCCCCCCCGGACAGGTTGTGTTTGAGTAGACGCAGGCTGTGTCTCTTCTTATGTATCGGTTTTTCCAAAAGCTGTCGGATCTTGCCTTGCCGAATTTGTTGTCCTCTCCTCGTCCAAAGTGGTATCCAGTTGGTCGAAGGGGGAGAAAGAGTCTTATCGAACTTTCCTAAATCTCGGACAGGCACAGTGACATAGATGTTTATCTGTCCCGTGGCTTGATCTATTGTCTTCTTATGTGCGGATCCCCATGGGATCATATCAACTCTTTTCTTTGGAGCTGGAGGTGACGATTCGGGCTCGGCTTCTCTGTTCCTCTTGGCTTTCCTTTGACCTTTGGGGTCATTGGCGCTTCTTCCTATACCGCATTCTCACCGTTATCTTTGTTTTCACTACAGGAAATGTGGGTAGTAATAGTGGACGGAAAATGCTATTATTCATTTATAATAGCGCTTTCTTGTCCGCTCTGACATCGCCCGTTATAATAGGTCCGGCCTTTTTAATAGCAGTTTTCTCTGTGCTATAAGTTAGCGTACAACAATAGCGCGTTTTTATACGCAATTGTTAATACTTATAATAACGTTGTAAAAATGTTATTATAACTTAATAATAAAGAAAATTCCGAGAGCAAAGAAGCAATCGTTACGTGTTATTAATTAGTTTTTAAATTATCTGAATATTTATTAATAATATTAAAAAATTGATTTTATTTTATTTTTTTGTATATTTAATTCAGAAATTATTAATAGAAACAATTTAAATTATTAAAAAATCCAAAAAAATAAATATTTATTTAAAAACCCATAACACAACATTATAACATCCCTAACATAAACACTCTCATCATCCGAAGCTTCATCATCCACATCATCAACTTCTTGGACAGGCAAAGGTGCACCACCTAAATCCTTTTCTGTTTCCAATTCATGATAACCTCTAGGTGGTGCTCTCATAACAACATACCAGTTTGAATTATCATCCTCCCTAGAGTAGAAAACCTGTTTCGCTTGAGAAGGTAGAATGAATGGATCTTTCAAATAGGCTGCTTGGTTCATATGAAGGTTAACAAGAGTGAAGCCATCTTCTTCCTTCACACCATTCCCTGTGTTTGCCCAATTGCATCTAAACAGTGGCACTTTGAACATGTGATAGTTGATGAGTAAAATCTCCTTTTTCACTCCATAGTATGTAAGCATATCAGCGACCTGTCTCATATCTCGAGCACTTGATCTACACATGCTAAAGGCTTCATAAGTAACTCCACTGTTTTGTGTCTTTAGCTTGACCGCATAAGTATGAAACCGTTGCCCATTAATGATGAATCCTTTATGTGCTAAAGCAACATTTCTTGGTCCATATGCCAACCACCTTATCTCTTTAGAATGACACTCTGTTGAGTCTGAATGAACCTGCCGCAGGAAATCAGAACATGATCATCAAGTCCAGCATCCTTTTTTTTTATCATAACCAATATTGACAATATTAATCAAGAAAAGCAGATGATGATCATAACAATATTCACAATATTAATCAAGAAAAGAAGATGATGATCTTAACCTTTTTTTAAGCCATTCTGCAAAGTGCTCAGTGTGGTTTTTCCATAACAAAGTTTCATTTCTAGCAAATCGAGCATCCTTAGCTTGTAACTCTTCCAAATGCATCCTGATTTTAAATTAAGCAACAGTATATGAAAATAAAATTATAAGTAAAACTAGTAGATGAAACATAGAGCATAACTTACTGAACAAAGGGATCCAAATATGCCATGTTCATTAGCACATAACGATGTGCAATGTCTCTATCTTTATTTGAAAGGGTAACCTCTATACCCTTCTGCAGAGGTCGGCCTTCAACCACCATTCTGTCAGACTCAACATCTTCATTACGATTAACAGCTTCTTGAACTGGTAATGAATCTTTAAGGAACTCTAAAAAATATGCAACACATTCTCCAGCTAAATACGCCTCAGCCATACATGCTTCTGGCCTTGCATAATTCTTAACAAAAGCCTTTAGCGTTTTCATGTACCTATAACTCAGTCAGGAAATATGAATATTAGTCAAACATCATTGCAGGAAATACATACGTTGAAGCAAATGAGTACATCAAACCTTTCGATGGGATACATCCAGCGGAAGTGTACTGGTCCTCCCAAGCGTGCCTCTTTTGATAGATGTATTGGAAGATGGAACATGATATCAAAAAGAGTTGGAGGGAAGAACCGCTCCAGTTGACACATTGTTTCCACAAACTCTGACTCCATGGATATAAGTTTCTCCGGATCAATGATGCGCTGACACAACCTGTTGAAGTAACTGCATAATCTATTTATGGCTATCCTAGGACTCCTATGTAACAACCCTCTTAATGCAGCTGGTAACAAGTTTTGTAGTAGGACATGATGATCATGCGACTTTAAACTACCAATATTTGGAGGGTTAACTGAAACACTGTTTGCAATATTACCACAATAACCATCAGGACCTCTAAACTTAGCTAACCTTTGGAAGAAAATGATCTTCTCTTTCTTTGATAAGCAGTAGGCAGCTGGAGGTAAGTATGTTTTCTTTCCCCTCACCTCTGTGTGCAAGTGCTTTCGGATTCCAATATCTTCCAAGTATTTTCTTGCTTTCAACCCATCTTTAGACTTCGCACTTTGCATTAAGAGAGCCAATATAGCATCAGACACATTTTTTTCCACGTGCATAACATCAATATTGTGACGAACAAGTAACTCCTAACACATTAAGCAAGAAATTGTTAAGCATATTCATATACAATAATCATATAATAAAGGTCAATTACTATACTTTACCTTCCAGTAAGGTAGTTCAAAGAATATTGATCTCTTCTTCCACCGCCATAGTTCATTTGATTCTGCACACTCTTCTTCTTCAACCCTCTCATCATCTTCTAACTCTAGTATTTTCCCTTTTTTTTTCCTTCTCTAGAGGTCTACCAAAATCAGTCATAAAAGCTTGCAGTGTCTCATAAATCTCAGCGCCTGTTTGTATCCTATTTGCATTCCCTTCCTCCACAGTGTTGTCAAACC
Source organism: Eruca vesicaria subsp. sativa (assembly GCA_932364175.1). Lineage (NCBI taxonomy): Eukaryota > Viridiplantae > Streptophyta > Magnoliopsida > Brassicales > Brassicaceae > Eruca > Eruca vesicaria. The sequence goes on along the minus strand of CAKOAT010160710.1, from coordinate 150,672 downwards.
AAGCTTTAGTCTCTTTCTGTTTCCCATGTAGACAAACTTGCGGCTAAACTTAAGCCACCTTGCAGGTGTATCCTTTCCACATACATTGCAGGCTTGTTTCCCCTTTACTTTACATCCAGACAGTGTTCCTAAGGCTGGATAGTCACTGATACTCCAAAGCAGCAAGGCTCTTAGTTTGAAATTCTCCTTTGAAAAAGAGTCATAAACTTCAATACCCTCAGCCCACAAATCTTTTAGATCGTCTATCAGTGGTGCTAGGTAAACATCGATGTTATTACTAGGAGCTGTTGGACCAGGGATCAACAAAGTCAACATTATATTCTCAGCCTTCATACACATGGTTGGAGGCGTGTTATAGTTCACTAACAACACTGGCCATGTGCTGTGATTGGTGCTTTGCATGGAGAAAGGATTCATCCCATCAGTAGAAATCCCAAGTCGAAGATTCCTTGGATCAACAGCAAAGTGTGGTCATTTATCATTCACTTGTGCCCAAGATATAGAATCAACGGGGTATTGAATTGTACCATCTTCAGTGGCATTTGTATAGTGCCAACGCAGATCTTCAGCCATCTTTTTTGATATAAACATCCTCCTAAACCTATCCTTGATTGGAAAATATCTAAGGACCTTTGCCGAAATCCCGACCTTTATCTCATTACTGTGCTTATCCATCTCCCATCTTGAAACTTTGCATCTTGGACAGCTTTCTAGGTTCTCATACTCCTTCCTATACAGTATGAAATCATTCTTGCAAGCATGAATACTGTCGTAGCTGAAACCAAAGATCTTCAGAAATTTCTTGATTGCAGCTAAACTCTTGGGAAGAACATTGTCTTCAGGTAGTAAATCCCCAAGTAAAACCAACAGCTGATTAAAGTAGTTCTCCGACACACCACTATTAACCTTGAATCTGTAAAGACCCATGATGGCTGAAACCTTTGTGTGTCTGATACAACCCGAGAACAATGGAGTTTGAGCGTCTCTTAGCTTTTTCCTAAACTCAGATTCCTCTGGTGCTTCATCATCTTCATTTGTCTCTACCCCATTCTCATTAGTCTGATTTGGACCAACTTCATCCGAGAATGCTGTCTTAAACAAATCAAATGCCTCCGTTTCATATTGAAGACCACTGTCCTCTGCAGAATCCCTTTTTCACCATGAATACTCCAACAAGAACTCTTATACTTCTTATCCATGCCCCTAATTACCAAATGCTCCAAAATTTTATCCAATGACTGATGACACAGATTGTGGCAGTCTCTACAAGGGCATAGCATTTCAGACAGACTTCCTAACCTTCTTGCATACGAATTCACGAAATTAGTTGCTCCTTCTGAGTACTCGTGACTATTCCTACAAGAACTAGAGACAAAAGAAGTTAGATTTCTTTCAATCGGTGAGTCGCGAGATTTATGTTATACCTTGGAAGCCAAATCCACGTCTTATCCATTAGGTTTCTTTCAAATCAAAGCTAGTACAGGAACGGTTCTTCCAAATCGAAGCTCGCGAGACATAACACGAGATGTTGTTTGCTGTAATCTTCCAAATCAATGCTAACAGATTTCGGAAAAAGAAAGAACGGTTCTGATCAACGTTATGGAGATAAATCGAACGGTGTAGGATTAATCATAGTGCAATCTTAGTGATTCCTCCTTATTGGCTAGAAAAATAATGGCTCAGATCGAAGTTATTTAGACACATCCAAGGGCTCAGATTGGCAATCCTAGTGATTGCTCCCCATTGGCTCAGTTTATTAATTTCGTTTAAATTCTTTAAATTAACATATAAAATAGGATATTTTTCCAAAAAAAATTAAATTAAATCTTACAAAATTAAATTTCAGTATTTGAATTTTTAAAAATTTGTTTCGTATAAATTAAATTATTCGATAAGAGTTTTTATAAAATTGAACAATGTAACTCATATGTTCATAAAAACTACTACTTATTTGTATATAGAAAGGCTTTAGGGTATAGGGTTTGAACAAATGAGTGTTTATAAAATTTACAACTATTAAGTTTTATGAAATAAAGATTACAATATCATTTTTATAATGACCAAATTTGTGAAATCAAGAAAAATTATGGTATAGGGTATAGGTTTGTACTTTAGGGTTTAGGGTATTCACTTTAGGGTTTAGGGTATTAACTTTGGGGTTTAATTTTGTTGGTCTGCTCGTTCAAATTATGGTATAGGGTATAGGTTTGTACTTTAGGGTTTAGAGTATTCACTTTAGGCTTTAGAGTATTCACTTTAGGGTTTAGGGTATTCACTTTAGGGGTTTAACATAAACATAAAAGAACATATTACATTACATTAATCGTTCAAATTATGAGCTCTAAGGCTTATGGTTTAACATAAACATAAAAGAACATACTATCCAAAACAGGGTACAAGTATCATGAGAATTCATTCATCTTTTGCCTCTGCGTTTAGACGAGGTTCCTGCCTTATTCTTCATGTTATTCATAATTCTTTGGTACTCTGGATCATCTTTCTCAATGGGGACCAAGTATCCAAGAGCAATCTCGTATTGTCTTTCTGTGAGCTCAACCACATCATCATCTGCTTCTTGTCGTGGCTGTTGGTGGCGTGGTGGAACATCAACTGCTTCTTGTCGTGACTGTTGGTGGCGTGGTGGAACATCAACTGGTACTCGTCGTGGCTGTTGGGGGCGTGGTGGAATAATTCCCTGAGCCGAAAGTGCTAAGACTATTTCTTTCCTAGCTTGCATTTCTGAGTAATTGAAATAAGCTTGGTCAATTAGAAACCTACATCAGTTGCTATCTCATCTAAGGTTAAAATGTAAGAAACACCCTTTAGGACTCACTGCAAACTTTGCTCTGCTTCTTGCGACGATATGTGTTGTGAGAGAGAGATGAACTTTCCACAGAGTGAGATTTCGAGATGTGCGTAGGTTAAAGGGTTATGAGTAGGTTTAACGGTGAGATGTTAATCAGATCGTGTGGTTTACAATAGCTATCGAGATTGGTTTCAATTTTAAAGCTTATGGTTCAATATAAAATTAACAAGCTAAACATCATAATATTACACATACCTTAACATAATACTACACATGCTTTAATAAGCTAAACATCAAAATAATATTTGTTTTTTGTTTGTTAACCAGAACATACCATTACACATGATTTAGACGAGCATATAAGTACTTAAACATACATAACCGACCAAGCAACTTGAAAACTGTTTTAGACAAACTTGATTTTGTCATTTGGCCATGCCACAACAGAACCTATTGCATCAGATATGTATTCAATCTCTGAATTTGGCCTCCAGACATTTGCATCACCGATTTTAGCCACATCAACCCACACCTTGCTTGCATTTGGACCTAGGGGTACAAAGTGGCACAACTCACTCGCATCTGTTGAAGTTATTCTTCCTTCTGCTACCTTACGTCCTGAGTTGTTGCAATCCAAGAGAATACACTTCTGCTTTGTACTTCTGGTCGAACTAGTGCTGCCTGGACTCTGCAACTCAAACAAGATGATAGAAGCAAAGACTCAACATCAATCATCAAATGAAGAAATAAAATAAATTCATGTCAATAACATACCACTGCTTTTTTCTTGGCAGGTTTCGAAGGTGATGCTATTTTCTTGCCTGGACATTTAGTAGGAGTTGCTTCTGTATCGGTTGTAGGCATGACTTCAACCTTTAGGACTGGCCATGCTATTTTCTCGCTAACTGCATCACCAATCAAGAACATATTCTCGGTTGGCCTCCACAAATATGCCTGATCATTGAACACATTCACAACTTCGATACTAACAGCATTGGGACCTAGAGGTATATTGTTAACCATATCTTTGGATTTAGATGAGAACACAAGACCTTCAGCAATGACCACATCATCTTCATTGGTCCAATCATATATCTTGCATCTTCGAGATTCACCTTCCTTGGATTGCTAAAATGTAAGAAGGTAATGATTAAATATACCTCAATTGTTGTAAGAAGAAATCAAAATTTGAAATTTTACCATGGATATATCTTCAGAAATGTTTGGATCCCTATCCAAAATCACTTTATCCATTGGCCGAGCTATTTTGTATCCCATCGCATCTTCAAGATTTAACACATCCGTCGTAGGCCTCCAAAGTGAAGCTACTGAGCTTAGTGCAGACTTAACCACGAGAGCCACTGCATTAGGACCAATTGGAATGCGACCAATTTTGTACTTCGGTTCAGCAGAGCAGAATTCTCCTTCACCAACAACAACATCTTATGATTCAATCCAATCCAGAATTTGTACTCTGACTCCTTCTTTGAATCCACCACTACTCTCAGATGTTTCAGCATCACCATTACTTTTCTGAGAGAAGGCAAAGGAAATCGTAAATGTCTTAAAACTAATTGACCAAATCTAATGAAAAGGATTACCTTCTTAGCAGCTAAGTCGCGCACCATGCCCTTTAAATCTTCAAGCACCATTTTCATTTCTGCAATTTTTGCGTCTCTAAATTGCAGATATGCTAGTTTAGTAGCTGTAATCCCTCTACCGAACCCCCTTACTTGTCCAGATTTGTCTTTTCCCAAAATCTTGCTCACAGCATCTTCCCTTATGTTATCAGCAGCTGATGTTGAGTCCATCTGACTATCAAGTGACTGAATTTGTTCCTGATACATTCATTCAAACACAAAATAATTCATTATACATAACCAACTTTATTGTCATTCAATCAAAATAATTCATTGACATAATTCTTACAATAGTCTCAGCAAATCGGGCCTTCACAGGTCTACCATCAGCATGAGTGTGTTCCGCAATCCAGACCTTACTCCTACTCACTTTACTTGGGTCTTTACTCTTTTTTTTCTATATAAAAAGACATATATCAGTATCCTTGTAATCTAATGTACAATATATATTGGAATACGACCAAAGAGTATAGATTTTTCACTACTCTTTTACCATATCTTCAGCTAAACGAAGCATTCCTTTGCGGCTGGTGGTGTGAGGAATCTGATTTCTTCTCATCTCTCTGTACTTGTCACTCATTTCCTACAATATAAATATGACAGTGATTACATCTATAAGAGAAGACTTTTAAGGATGAAAGTCACTTAGTTGTAGATAATTCACCATGAAATTTTTGGTAGTTTTGCTCTTAACCCAAGAGTTTCACACGTGAATTGATGGGATGTTGCTAGGTTTTAAATTTATTCTTTCAGCCGGAGTCTTCACAGCACGTACTTGTGACACTAGCCTCGACTTCCCAGCCCTCCACAAATTTCCCAGCTGCTTGAATATAACAGCTTTCTGCCACTCTTCTTGCAAGTTAAACCTCCCCTGCATCATAATATAAGCAAAGGTCAAACATGTTTATAATTTCATCTTGTGGTTCAACAAAAAAATATATATATACAAACCTGAATTTCTTCCAACATTGTTGCTTTAGTAGCTGCATCAAGATTTCTCCAATCATCAAGTGTAACCGGAACATGTTCCCTCACAAGAGGACCAAGAAAAGACGATAGTGTTACTGAACCAGGTCCGATATGTTCACCAAAATCATTGAAGGTGACCATAACCTTTTCATTGGGATTTTCAGAAACCCTACGCATCTTTGTTATTCCTCTTTTATTTTTTTTCACTTCATTCCCTCCCAGCTCAACTCCTTCTGTACTAGGTATCTCATCATCTTTCTCCTTGCTAACTTCATCTTCTTCCAGATTGAGAGCTTCTTTTTCGTTCTCTTTCTCATTGCTAAGTCCATCTTCTTCCATATGGAAAGCTTCTTCTTCGCTCCCTTTCTCATTGAGAACTCCATCGTCTTCCATACTGGTCGATTCTTCTTAATTCTCTTTCTCATTGAGTACATCTTCTCCATCCTATCTTTCTATCCCACCATCGTCGTTATCATCTTCAGACAATGTCTTCTCAGCCTGATCAGCCTTATCTTCTTCCGGTGTTATAGCTTCCGGTGTTATATCTTCTACCTCATCATCCTGACCTACATCTACTACTTCATCCTCAACAGCCAATTTGTTGATTCTAGTACGTCTTCTCGTTGGCGTTAGAACTAAATTCTTCTTTGGGGAAGCCTTTTTCTTTGTTGTTGTTTTTGTCACTTTTAGTGGTGTTTCAGAAGCAACTTACGGAGTTGGATCTACTACCTCCAAGCCTTGTTTATGTCTACTCCGACAAGAACCAACTTTTCCTCCTCCTCTTGTCTTTGCCATTTCTAAAACTGATAAACAGATTCAATCAAAATCCAAATCAAATTCAAAATCTAATACGAACATCACAAACTTGGACATGTATGTGTTAACGGAAAGTAAGAATAGAAACCCAAATTCAAAATCGGCAAATCAATCAAAATCGAAACCCCCAATCTAAACCGAAACCTAAAATCAAAAGAGATTCAAATAGAAGAGATACCAATCGACATGCATGTTCACACAAACACAGAATCGAATCAAAGAGATACCAATCAAAATCATAGAGGAAACATTCTAATCTAAACTCAGAATCAAATCGAGATCATACCAATTGATGCTTCGACTCGAGAGATCTCTTGGGATTTTCTTCGTAACTATGAAGAAAAAGGGTTCCGGTTCTAGAATGTGAAGAGAGTGAAGAGAGTGAAGAAAATGAGTAGGAAAAGGACTTAGTATTTTTTTCATATATTTTTCTTATACGATAGCGATTATTTTTTGATTTGCAATGGTAAGGCGCCTCCACTTACCAAACAAACGCGGGTGAATTATTTTATTTTCCCGCAAATACAAACATAGCTTTTAAAATTTATAAGCGCTATTATAAAGGCACGTGTTAGTATACAATAGCAGAAATGCCAAAAACGTTATCCTGCGATGCTATTAATACCCACATTTCCTAAAGTGTTTATCCTTGTTGCGGAGTATTGCGCGGCATTCTTCGGTGGAGTGCCATTTACGTTTATGAAAGTCGCAATATTTTTTTGGGTCATACGTCAATTTTCTTTGACGACGATTCTATTGCGTAAGAGTGTTGTCCCTTAGTAGTATGTTCTTTCGAGGTGCTTGGCTTTTTGGGCGTCCCATTTTTTCTCACGCTATACTGCTCTTTCAGAGCGGCGACTTCTTCTTCGTGGGTCGCGAAATAGGATTTGCGGTACAACGCGTCGTCTAATGTGGCGGGAGCTCGGACAGTCATTTCTTCCCTAAACTTGGAAGAGAACCAAACACAAGGTTTAAGGGCTGCCAGGGCGACTACTTTTTTTAGGTTTGATATTTTGGATTTGAGTTCCTTGAACTTGTTTATGTAGGCTCTCAGTGGTTCGAAAGGTTCTTGCTTGATTTTCCATAGATCGGCTTTGGTGGCTCGTGTCTCTATGAACACCGAATATTGCTTTAAGAGTGTTGACACGAGCTGGGTAAAATCGTCAACTGAATTTCCTTCTAGTCCAGTGAACTACTCCAAGGCGGGTCCGGTAAGATTTTCAGCAAAGAAGCGGCAGTAGCCTGCTTCTCTCTCTTCGTCGTTGAGATGCATCCACGATACGGCTAATCAGAAGGATCTCACATGAGATTTCGGATCGGAATTACCTGAATATTCCGGGAATTTAATCTTTCCTATGTCATGTAGCCTTACACTGGTTATCCGACTTCTGAACGGGGTCCTACGAATTTCCTCAATGACTTGATCGATGTTGGGGGCCGAGTTCGTTGCCATTAGTACGATGGCATGTATCCTTTTCAGTTCGGCGTCGTTTCTTTCGTGTTAAATGCTCCTGCTTGGCTCGGAGATCTTTGATCTTTCTCCTGTAGCTTTTCGTGCAAAGATCTAAGAGGATCATATCCTTTGGCGGGACATAGCGGCGCCATAAATCCAGTTTGTTGAGGTATATCCGTTCTAAGGGAAAAACGATCTTCACGAGTTCGATGTTGTGGTGGAGACGTTTGAATTCTGGGCTCCTCGCGTCCTCCGGTGGGCCTGCTTTGAGTACAAATTAATGTGGTTCTGAAACCTTGCATTTCGTTCTCAATCTCGTCTTGACCATTGTAATCTAGGCTTCGATAGGTTGTTCCCTCTGGTAGGGTTTGTCACGAATTTTCCCCTGCATAACATCCTGATCGGATGCTAGTAAGCTCGGGAGAGGCGTAGGTTCCACGGTTTGGAGGGAGCGGCGTTCCTAGGGAGGGATCCGATTTTTGTCAAACTCTTTCCCTAGGGTTCACTCGGTACTCGGTGAGTTCCCTCTCAGCTTGTTCCAAACGGTTCGCGATGGTTCGGTGAGCGACCTCTTGATCGCGGGATTTATAGACGAGTGTTGAAACCATTCCCCTGAGTTCATCGACCTCTTCCCGGGTCTGGGTTAGATGGGTCAGAGATCTCAGTCTTATCGGTTGGGTCGGATCATCGGAAGTCATTCTTTTTGTTGTACGGTTCCAAATTCGAGATCCGATGTGGTCAACGGGGGGATTTTGATCTGGGATTGTACTCCCGTCGGCGATCAAAATTCCTGTCGGCGAAGTTTATTGATTTTGGATCACGTCGGCTAAGTTTGTTGATTTTGGATCACGTCGGTGGTTTCTCTGACATTTGTTTGTTCGATGGGGGTCGTTTCGGTCCCTAAGGAGATTCCTACGGGATTGACATTGGGCGATCTCGATCAAGATTTCTCGACGTTGGTTGCGTTGGGATCCATAGTCGTGCTTAGATATTCTAGATCAGGTTCTTAACAAGGGCATTTTTTGTTTGTCTTCCCCACAGTCGGTGTCAAAATGTTGATCCACACTTAGTATTTTATAGTGATTAAGAGTTAAATCTAGAAGACAAATGATGTGGGTAACGATGCTCTTAGAACACAACGATACAATCAGAATTCAGTTGACAAAAATGGACTTTATTGATATGGGTTTTGATTCAAAGCAGTAATCGAGATCGAGAATAATAAAGATAGGTCGAAGCTTTAAACAAATAAGAGACTAAGAAATAAGGTCGACGAGAGTAATGGTGAGCTCTAGGATTTTCCGTGTGTTTGTGCTTTGCTCTAGCTCTCCTCTTATAACACTCGTCACCTCGTTGATCCCTTCCACGATCTCCGCGATCTTCGGGATACCAGCTCGATTTCATTGGACTGGATGTAGGCCGAATTGGCTCGATGTATGGGCATGGACCTATTTAATTCCTTACCAAAATTGGGTCCAACAGGGTATATATTGTTTTAGTAAAAAAATTACGAAAAAACTGAGGTTATCCGTTTGTAGCAAATTTTTAATGTGAAAATATCATTAAAAATAAAACACCACGATTTTATCATGAGATTTTGTGGTTGTAAAAGCCATGTTTTGCCACCAAACAAACTATAACTATTTTAGCTATGAAACAAGCAGTGGCTAAAATATGACTGTTTCAAACAATATTAAGAAACTAAATCAAATTTAAAATATAATTCATAAATTAAAATAAATAAAATATTAAAAAAATATTGATTTATAAAATTATCATTGGTTTATAAATTTAAATTTGTTGACAATATTTTTATTTTTAAATTTTTTTACAAAAATATAGAATACAAATTAAAAGTGGTTTGAACTAATGACCGTTTTACAAACCTAAAAATAATTAAACAAAATTTATATGTTATTTTAAAAAACCGGCATGTCTCATGCGCTCGTCTTCTTCTTCAACCTCTTTAGTCTACTGGATCTGAACATGTGATAGTGATATCTCCTCTTCTTATTTGCTTCTTTCTCTTTCATCTTCGTCCTAGCGTAAGAGCCAGGCCCGGCTTATAATATATTTGGGCCTAGTGTTGCATAAATTTTTTGTTTACAATTTTAGCACACTACTATTATAAATTTTGATAAACAAAATCCTATATTATGTGTTTTTTTATAAAACAGGGCCCTAATTTCTTATGTAAAACTGAAAAGAAAAAAAAAAGATCATGTGTATATGCACTCTGAGCACATTCTTAGAGCTAGTACTGGGAAGAGCATAGATTGAACGACAGAACAGAGGAAGAGTAGAGACTGGACAGCAGAAAAGCATAGAGAAGACTGTATAACGGAGGAGGAGAGAAGAGAAATGAAAGCGGAAGAGCAAAGAGACATGATGGCGGAGCCAGTACCGGCCCTGAGGGGAAGCATTACAAGCAACCGCTTCCGGCCCTCAAAAAATATTTGAAAAATTAAGCCTTTTTTATAAGAAAATTATTATTATAGTATATAAACGTTCTTATTAAAATGGCCAATTTTTAAAAAATTGCTTATGTTCTTTCCCATGTCAGGACCGGTACTGGGCGGAGAGGATATGATTAGATAACAAGGTGAGCAGATCTGTTGAAAGCAGAAGCTGAGATAATAAAAAGAGGAGAAGCTCTGACATGGGTTCAAAGGATATGGAGAAGCTCTAAGATGTGGTTGTAAGGTGACGAAGAAAAGCTCTGAGATGGGTTTCAAGCTAGGTAGCACAGAGGCTTCCAAAAACGTTTTCAAAAATAACTCTTTAAAACACTTTGGAAGCTTAAGCTTCCTTTTTGTAATCGTGTTACTATTTTTAAAATACAGTTTCACAACTATGTAAGAAATATAAAATCATGTTTTGTGCTATTTTATATAAAATCTGAAGATAATTAGTATTAAAATTGAGAAAAAAAATACAAATTTAAGAACTAATACTATACATTATCTTTATGCACAATAGTTTTTTTATAAGAGATCTTGTGTATATATTCAAATATATTGTAACAATTATCGGTGACCTATTTAACATAATTCATAGGCTAAATTGGATAATATTTATAAACTGAATTTGTTAGTTTTTTCAAAATTATAATTTGATGATAGTTGAATGGTTTAAAATTATTAAAATGAAAAAATTCTTTATATTTATAATTTGAATCATATAATTTTATTCATAAATTTTAATATATTATTCTTATAATATATATTTGGTTATACGTTTCCAACACTTACCCGCTTCCTAATTCTTTTAAAAATCCGCTTCCATACGATTATGCTTCTGCGTGCCTTCTTCAGAGTACATGTTTCCGATTCCATGTAACATACTTTGAAGAGACAAAGAGTTGTAGAGAGAATAAAATTAAAAATAAAGAAGAAAGAAAGTTTTGATAGAAGAGGTTTTGAGAAAGACACGGTTTGAGAAAGTGAGAAATAGAGAAATTGATTCGGCAGGAGCTATACGATATTTTAGGAATGAAAAATATAGGAGGGATGGGATCTTATCTGGGAATGCCAGAGAGTTTGAGTGGATCAAAGATCCAAGTTTTAGGTTTCTTACAAGACCGTCGGAACAAAAGGGTTAATGATTGGACGTTCAAGTTTTTTACAAAGGGAGGAAAGGAAGTAATCATTAAGTCAGTGGTTACGGCTTCACCAAACCATGTAATGTCTTGTTTCAGTTACCTAAAGAGGTAATAAAAAATTTGACGAGTGCAGTGGCACAATTTTGGTGGGGTTCAGGAGAAAATTCAAGAGAAATGCATTGGAAATCATGGGACAAACTATGTTATCATAAGGATGAAGGAGAGTTGGGGTTTAAAGATCTTAGGGAATTTAATACAACAATGTTTAGAAAACAATTCTGATGCTTAATTGAGAAACCAACTTAATTATTCTCTCGTGTCTTCAAAGGAAAGTATCTCAGGAATGCATCACCCCTAAAACCGATCAGATCATACTCCCCGTCATATGGATAGTGCAGTATTTTCTATGCTAGATCTCTGGTTAGCAAATAACTAATCAAAAGTGTGAGAATAGATTCATCTATTTCAGTATGGGATGACCTTTGGTTCTTAGCCACTCACCCGAGACCAGTAAATAGTAATCCATTTATTCCTAACCCTTATCTTATAGTGTATTCACTCATTACCAATATCACGTACATGAAACTTACATGTCATTCAGGATATGGTGGACCCACATGATGCAAACATTATTGGGAGTATTCTTTTAAGCAGGACTCAGATGGTTGATCAAGATGGAAGGCATTTCACAAATGATGAAAAAATACACTCTGAAGCCAGGTTATCACGTGGAAGGAGTATATCCAGACAGAAAATAAACGATACCAATATATGGACCCACTGTCACCCCTTCAAAGGCTTATTCCTGTAAAATCTGATGTCCACGAATATAAAACATTTCTTATAGAAAATAATATCAGGTTGTATACCGGTAAAGAAAAATCTCAAAAAGAGGGCTACAAGGAAAAATTTAGTGTGCAAGATGTGGAGCAAGCGAGGAATCAGTTAACCATGTTATGTTCGAATTCCCACCCACGGTACAAGTTTAGGCTCTCCCGAAGATTCCATCACATCCCAATATTTTTCCTTCTTCATCGCTTTTTATGAATACGGATCATCTAAATTGGAGGGTGTCTCCACCCATGGATGATCATCAGTTTACTTGGATTCTATGTACATTTTGAAAGGGCGAAATAATATAGTTTTTAGTAACATAGATATTGACCCTAGAGATACCTTCAAGCTTGCAGAAATAGAATCATTAATCTGGGCAGGAGCGTAGGCATCACTCCCTCAGAGGATCACCCAATCTAGTGAGTTGGAAGTGACATGTTTACCTTCCATCCGTGGTCGATGGCGTTTTATGGATGGATCATGGAAAGTGCATGAAACTTATTCAGGACAAGGCTGGTATAGCACGCTAGACGACTTTGATGGTTTGATGGGGGGAAGGAATATGAGAGGCAGCCTCTCACCATTACACTCGGAAATATAAGCACTCATATGGGATATGTAATGTATGAGGAATCTATGTCAGTTTCACGTCACATTTGCAATGAATTGTTCTCAATTGGTGAAGATGGTTTCAGCACGTAAGGGGAAGTTTCAACCACTCAGAGATCATTCATATATTCTTGCACGTAGTGCCAGGAAGCAATCGTCTTATGTCTTTTATAGGGATGGAGAGTTGCCAGCTTGATTTGCACAGTCTTAGTTGAGTCTGTTTAAATCGACCACAAAAAAAAGAAACACAAAAAGAATGAATCTGGACCAATTAATAGATTTAAGCAATGGTTTATAATTTCAATCATCACCCTGTTATCTCAACCAATAAAATTTAGGACTGATTATCAAAAACACTTTATCAAAATAGAACATTTTCTCATATAGGATGTAAAAAGATATTAGATATTCTAAAAAAATAAAAAAGGAATTACAGTTGAATTTTTAGTCAGTTTAAAATTGAAATAGATTTAAATTTTCAATGTAATTTCAAGTTTCCAGAAAAAAACCTATTTTACTTAATTAATTAATTAGATATGTATCTAGGGAGTAGTCATTTGTATGTTTAGTTTATTTTATCGTTAATATTATAAGGAAGTCAAAAATATTTTTAAAAATTTTAATTCATATATATTTGAAATATTCAAGATTAGATTTAAGATTGGAAATTTTAATTTGAAAGTAGTAGATTTGGGGTCTAAATTTATAATTTTTATTTAATGTTATGTTTCAAGTATAAATATTTAAAAATTATTTTATGGTATAAGGTATGGTGATTTAGTTAAAATTATAGTATAAGGTATGGTGATTTAGTTAAAATTTCAAATATAAATTAAAGAGTTCGTTTATGATTTAGTTTTTCGCTATTTTCTGATTTAGAGTATGGTGATTTTGTTTAACAATTAAATTTAAAGTTAAAGGGTAATGTTTATGATTTAGATTTTGGTTATTTTCTGATTTAGGGTTTGGCGTTTGGGGAATATAGGGTTTAGAATTTAAATTTAAATCTTTTTTAATAAGTTTTAAATTTATTAAATATAAATTTTAAGATTAAATAATTTGAAGAATACATGTATGATTTAATGGTTTATGATTAGAATCTTGAAGTTTGTGTTTAGAATTTATAATTTTAAAGTTGTTTTTGGGGTTTAGATATTCGTTATAAGTTACAGTTATAAAATTAAAGAAGATTGAAAATTATTTTTTTTAAGATAAGGTAAGATACAAATTTTGAAGTGTTTATGATATGATGTATATAGTTTAGGTTTACAGTTTAATGTTTGAAGTATAATGTTTGAATTTATTTTAAAATTTAAGATTAAACTTTAAAAGCATTAAATATTGAGTTCTAGTTTAAGATTTACGTAAGTATGAAGATATTAGAATTTGAAGGTTTGTGTTTTGAGTTTAGCGCTTAAAAATATTTTTAGGGTATAGGGATTTAAATAGTCACAATTTTTTTTTCAAAATCGTGGCTATTTTTTATAGCCACCAAAAAATATTTTGACTAAATAGTGGCAAATAAATAGTTTTGTGGGTTAACCTTAAAATATTTTGTGACGAAATTGGCAAAATAAATTTTGTGACTAAAATAGGTTTCTTCATATTATGGACTCACAAAACGTGACTTGTGTAACTTAAATAAGGAGAGCCGAGGCAATAATTGATAACTAGATTTTGACCCGCGCTTAAAAGCGCGGAAATTTTTTATGATTAAAAATTTATATAATTGGGTTTTGTCATAATTTAAATAATATTTTGATATAAAATCAGTTCACCAAAATTTGTGGTGATGATTGTTTTTCATTAATTTTTAGTTTCAGTTTTTATTTTTAGATTTTGGATTTTGGTTTTTAGTATTTAAGTTTCTACTTTTCATTTTCAGTTTTTGGTTTGAGTTTTTAATTTTTAAACCCGCTGAGCTAGTTTGAACAAATATTACCAACCAACAAATCTCAAATAATCGAACATCTAATTTAAAACTGAAAAGTTGAAAAAAAAAAAATTAAAACTGAAATAGTTTATTTTGTAAATAAACAAAGCAAAAAAATATAATATGTGTTTTCAGCTTTTGGTTTTGGATTTTAGTTTTTAGATTTGGTTTTTGGTTTTGCTTTACATTTTTTTAATCAGTAAATTATTTAAGAAAAATAAAACGATAAATTATTTAAAAGTTACCATTGAAATTTATCAAAACACAGTGATTGTTATTTAAAATAAAAAAATATATTAACATGTTTTAAAGTACATTATTTAAATAAATGATTAATAATGGATAATTTTGTTTAGTTAAAAATATTAAATACCTTTTGGGTCTGAAAATAATAATTGATTTTTTATCTTTTAAGGTGAAAAGTTTATTCAATGTTTTTGGAGTTTTTTCTTAATACTAAGCGCAAAAACCAAACTATATAATTTGTTCAAAAAATAAAAGTAAGTCCAAAACTATATTCCATAAATAACCACTGATTTAATTTAAGTATAATTAGTAGATTTCCATATTCCATATTTTGATGATATATATTCTTATAGAACATTCCATATTTGTAGGAGAAAATATGTGTTTTTGGTATACACATAGATATCTGCCGTATTTTGAAGGTAGTTTACATTAAGATCGTCTTTTTACATTAATTTTGTTGGTTTAATTTAAGTAATACGGTTCAATTAATTATATGACTTATATTATTTGTAACATTCTAGAAAGAGTCCAAATTTAAATGACAACTTGTATCAGTAGATAAAAAGAATGACTCTATTTTAATAGAGTAGAAGCTATTAAATCTCCATACATGTGTGTATCAGATGTGAGCAGATAGGCATAAACTTACAAAAGTAGACATAGTCATAAGCTGCGTTGCATGGAAGCTTCATCCGGCGTGCGCTTCCCGCTTCGGAACCGGAATCGGAATCGGAACCTTGTGGAAGCTTGCGGAATCTCGATTCCAAAACGTTTCTAAAATATCCTATATAAAAACACGTTGGAAGCTTACGATTCCCCTTTGGAATCACGCTTCCAGTTTTAAAAACACAGTATCATATATAAATAAATAAAATATAAAATTATTTTTTATGTTTTTATAGTATATAGAGTGAGAATATATATATGTAAATACTAATATTAATACTATAAATCATATGTATGCACTGTTTTTATTATATATATATATATATATATATATATTCAAATATGGTGTACCAATTATTTATAAAATTTAAAAATTAACTAATTGGTAATATTTGTTTATAAACTTAATTTATCCACATTTTCCTAATTATAATATGCAATCATTTAAAATTATGATAATGAATAAATGTTTTATTTTAAATTAAAATCATATAATTCTTAGTCCTAAATTTTATAAAAAAAAATTTATATATATATATATATATATATATATATATATGTATATTTGGATATACGCTTCCAACACGTATCCGCTTCCTATTTTTATTCAAAATCTCGATTCCGCGCTTCCATACGATTCCGCTTCCGCGTATCCGTTTCCGTTTCCATGTAACATAGGTCATAAGTCTCCTTTTTCGGAAATCAAGTGATAGGGACCAAAATGACAAACGAAAATAAACGGTAAGAAATTGTTTGCTTTGTTTTTGTCCTTACGAAAAGAAATTAGAATCATTCGATTCTTACAAGGAAAACATCAACTTAAGTGGAATAACAACTGAAGAGTATTCCTTCTCTTATTAAGGAAGTAAGGGAAAATAAAAACAAGTAAATGAAATCATCCTTTATTTAGTTGAAAACTTATTCGATACATCTGAAATTGGGTTTCTCCAACACGCCATGGCCTTTTTTCTCCTTGAGTTGAGTGGTACGAGTCATCATGTTATTTCAAGCAATGAGAGAAAGTTTATCCTGAGGGGTAGTAGTCGCAACAGGTCGAGCCAAGCCTCCCAAGCGCGTGGAATTGACATAATCAAGTGGGAAATGATCAGATACACCAGGGATTAGTATCCCAACAATTCTAACAGTTCTCATCGTCCAATTCTCTTTGTACTCGTTGCCTTTCCAAAACCTTATTATGAAACTCCTTATAAACTCCCATACACCACTCATGAGCTTCGGTATTAGCCACAACATGCTCATGTAGTTGGCATTAGGTGCATCTTCTCTTACCTTCAAAGAATTGTAGAAATACACATAACAACATAGCTTATTCGATTAGACCCAAAAAAAAAAAAAAAAACACACATGGCTTATTCGATAGATAACGAAATTCAGAAACGACATTTCCAAGAGTATTATGTTGATATTTCAAAAATAAGTGGTATATTTTATCATTTGTGTTTAAGAAAAATTAATATTATATAATGTAGTTTGTATCATAAAGTACAATAGCATGACTTTTATTAGAAAACACACCAGTAGCCGTATTCATTAGCAATTTTTAAACCACGGGTGAAAACTGAACTACCCAATATCCACAAAATTATCATTCACTGATTTTTCAGACAAAAGCTAGTGCTAGTACTATTTTAAAAAGGAAAAATACATTTCTATAATAGGTTACTATTATGTATCACGTTAATTTCATGTAAATAATAACAAACTAGATTTTGACCCGCGCTTAGAAAGCGCGGGTTTTCTTAGATTATAAATGCAATTTGAAGTTGTTATAAAGTGAAGCAGAGATTTTTTTAAAAAATTATACAACTTATGAAGTAGCTTGTTTGGGATTTTGTATATACATTTGTATTTATATGTAATTCTTTCTTACGTATGTAAATTTTCTACGGATCCAAGAAA
>CAKOAT010160710.1:62579-132579 GCA_932364175.1 Eruca vesicaria subsp. sativa | reverse complement strand
TTGTTACGTTTGTGGATATGTTGTAATTATTAAAGCAAATTAATCACAAAATCTTAGGAGGATTTTATAGATTAGTAATAATGTTGTATAGTTAGAGAAAATAAAGGTAAGACTAAAAAATAGTAATTCGAATGAAAAGGTCCAAACAACTTGTATAAGTAGATTTTTTAAAACTCCTTCTCTTTTAATAGTATTGATATCATAAAAGCCAAGTTGATTTTTCTTCTTACCACCTCAAATCTCCTATTTTGTGCCATTTTAAATAAATTGGATAGAGGATACTTTAGTTTACCTTTCCTTTGTAAAGACTGTTGAAGTAAATGCAAGATCCATAGTGCTTGTATCCGAATAGAATCTTGTCATCGAAGGGGACTCTAGTCACCATATCATTGTTATAAACAAACCTCGCATACTCTATTCCATGCTTTTTCATCACTGCCTTCATATACTCCCCAAACTCCTCGTCCCCTATACGTGGCTGTCCGAATGTGTAGACGCCTTCTAGCTTATCAAGCAGCTCATCCTCGCCGTGAAACGCTAGAATGGCCGGAAACAGAGCAGCTATTGCTCCCCCGAGACTATGACCCGTTAGAATAAACTTAAGGTTCTTGTCTCTGGCAAGCATGTCCCTAAGCTTCTGTCTAATCGTGTAGTAGGCATATTGGTGTATGAGACTTATATTTTCTTTGGGCCATCCATTTTGTTGGAGGCCTAGAGCTCTCGAGAACCCGACGTGGACTTTGCCAACGTTCTTCAGCTCGTACCTATTTTAAAACTCGGAAAATAAATGATATATGAACTAAGAAAAGTATTTAATTATATTGATTTTAAAAAAATATATATATACCAAGAGATGTCGAGATCAGTACACCAATCATCAGAGCTGAAAAGTTCGGTTCCTCTGAAGCTGACGACGATGAGGTTCGGATTTGTGTCCGATGCTTTGAACACGAAGGCCTGTGTCAGTTTTTTTCCTTGGAACGCTGACCACAAAAATAAAAACATATCAATCGTTTTTGCAAATGTTGCTTTTGTTTAAAATATTTTAAGGTTCTTCAGATTAAATTTTTTTTATTGTAATATTATAATTAAAAAAAAAGATTAGGAACCTGATAGGCTTTTCAAACAAGTAAATTTGGTCAAATAGAAAAACAAGTATCTATACTATTATTTAAGAAGTAAACTATTATTTAAGAAGTAAATTTGCTTAGTTGTCATGTTCTCCATAATTTTAGGTGTTTTTTTATTTATCATATTTTTAATATATATATATATATATATATATATATATAAATATATAAAGTAAATTTGCTTAGTTGTCATGTTCTCCATTTTTTTTATTTATCATATTTTTAATATATATATATATATTATATTTATAAATAAAACGAATTTATACGAATATATCTTATTTTTAGTAAATAAGATAACTCTTGGGAATTATGTTGTTATCTTGATATATAGTTTTATATATAAAACTTAAATTTTAAATTAAGATATAAAAACTATTATATTTATCTAAAACTAATTTATATTAATAGTTTAATATTTAAATATAATTAAAAATAATTTATATTAATAATTTAATATTTTTTCTAAAATAATATAATCATTATAAATTATGTTGTTATGTTGAAAATATTTTTTCCTATTATAAAACTTAAAATTAAGATATAAAATAATATTATTAATAATTAAATATAAAGCATAATTAAATATAAATCATCAAAACAATTATTTGAAAAGTGAAATTGTTGACTTGTTTCCATGATCCTAGTTAATTTTGATCATTTATCAGAATCTCTATAATTTTTTTTATTATTGATTATAAAATTAAAAGTAATTTACATTAATAATATGAAATTTTAGAAAATAAGTTAATTCTTATGTATTATGCTGTTATTTTGAAAAAATATTTTTCTATTATAAAATTTAAAAATAATATGTAAGAAGTTTATAATATTATTTAAGAAATGAATCTGATGTTTGCTGATTTGTCATATTTTTCATTATTTTAGATAATTTTGATAATTTATCAATTTATATAATTTTATATATAATTATTATATATTTAAAATTTATATTGATTGTATCAGATTATTAGAAAATAAAATACTTTTTATGTATTAAATTGCTGTCTTGAAATATATTTTTCTCTTAGAAATTTGAAATTAAGATATAAAAACTTGTAGTTATTCTATAATTGAAATAAATTTACACTAATAATATTATATTTTTCGAGAATATGGTAATTCTTATGTAATATGTTGTTATCCTGAAAATATATTTTTATATTATATAATTTAAAAGTAAAATAGAAAATTATCTATTATTAATTAAATATAAACCATCACTCAAGAAAAATTATTTAAGAAGCGAATTTGCTGATTCATGAAGTTCTCAATGATTTAAGGTAATTTTAATTATATGTCATAATTTCTATAATCTTATATAATTATTATATAGTTAAAAAAATATCATATTAAATTTTCAGAAAATAAACAACTTATGCATTATATTGTTATCTTGAAAATGTGTTTTTCGAATATCAAATTAAAAATTAAGATACAAATATTATAATTAAATATAAATCAAGAAAAATAGTTGTAGAAATATATTTTTAAAATATTTCTGATGTTTGAGTTTTGTCATTAATAATTATTTGATGTTTGATTTTTAATTTTGAAAACATAAATAATAACTTACTATACTGATTTTTAAATTAATGAAACATCAATTAATAAATATTCATAAGAGAATTACGCCCGCAAGTGCGGGCAAAACACCTAGTTTAATATACAAATAAATATAGTTTTTAAGTAATAAAATAAATAATCTGCGTGCCAGAATAACTGATCTTGTTTGATGGTAATCTATATTTTTCTTTTCATCATTCAGCTAACTAAACATTTATCTATTAATACAGAAAATACTATTTTTTCCAATAAATCGATCTAATATCATATAACATTTGCATTGAAAAATAGGCTGCTAACCCATGAAAAATACATGAAATTGGATCTAGGGTCCCCCATATTCTTCTTCTAATAATTTCTTCAAAATACAACTACATTTAATGTATGATTAATAATGGCCAAAAATGCAACCAACATATTGAAATCTAATTTGTAAATTAGCAAAGATTAGATATGCACCTAACTTATAGAAACGTAAACATATTCAACTTTACTCAAATATATTTTCCTTTTAATATTTTTGAGCTCCGACAGAATAGCGTAATAAAAATTGTAAAAGTGAGCACAACCAGAATTACGTTTAGTACTAGGTGATTTTCTCGTGCTCATGCACGGCTATAAATACTTTAAAAGGAAATATATGATAATAATTGATTACCATTTAGTTTTAATTTTAAATATAATTTAAAATTTGTATGCATCATTTATATTAAAAATATTATACTATTATAATTATACTATAATTTTATATATGTTATATTTAGTCGATTTTGTTGTTTTGCGGTTGATTTAGTTATCATTTAGATAAATTGGATTGTCTGAATTCAACTGTAATATTTTTAAAAATATATTAATTTTTAATTAATCACTTATTTGCATATAGTGGGTGTTGTTTTAGATATTTAAATATATTTTAGGAAAATTATGTATAAATTAAGATATATTGTGCTTATAATGAATTAAAAATTAACTAAAGTGTCTGATTCCAAAATACGTAAATTAATATAACGATAATATTCTAAAGTCTCATGCATATATATAAATTTTACACAAGGACTAAAATTGTAAAAGTTGGTTAATATTTATTTTCATTTGTTAATATTCTTGAGTTATCCTATGATCAATAGAAGGTTACATGCGTAGTTGATACATTTTTAGAAGATCATAACACATATCAATATTTACAAAGATAAATATTTATAAATTCTAAATAACTTTATGCTTTAGATTTATTGAATGTAAACTAAAATTTATTTTAAATAATTTTAAAATTGGGAATTCAGATTTGCTTTGATATTTTGATTATGGTTATATTTAGTTTCACAAACATAAAACACAAAATTTAAAAGAAATTTAATATTAAGAAAGCATATAATTTTAATAATAATAAAATATCATATATCTAGCTCATTAAACCAAATGTTAATTATTTGATTAAACGATGTTTATTGTTAAATTTATTTTTAGGTTTTAACATCTCTTAAAAATAAGCACTACACAAAATTGTGATTGTATTTGAAAATAATATTATGTAAGTGAAATATAATTTATAGATAATTTTCTGTAATTGAAAGATATTATAGTCAACTAAATATATGAAAAAAAAAAATAAAAAAAAAATTCAATAATACTAATTATAAACTATTTTTATTACTAAAAAGTGTATTTTAATGTTATTTTAAAAAATATTTTTAAATGTATTATTGTTATTTTGTGAACTTTCCTTTTTATGAAATCATATTATATATACATATATTTTTCGTTTTAAATTTGTTTTTTTATGAATTTATAACTAATTTCCTTTTTATTACATATATTTTGGAAATTTTGAAAAAGAAAATAAATAAAAGAATTAATAATACTGTTTTTAACTATTTTAATTCATTAAGGGTATCAGTGTAATCAACCATCGTGAAAGTGAACGTAAGAGCGACATATAGGAAACTGACTTCTCAAATAATATTATAGAGATATTTATGTTATAATTAAAATAGCAGACTTTAAGACTACATTTAAAATTTAGTTGGGATCTTTTTTTTCTTTTTTTTTTTGTCAAAGTTGGGATCTATAAGTTCGTTAAGAACACTTATTCTATAAAATCCGTCAGACGATACATTTAAAATCAGTAGGGTCCGTTGCTCATTTACTTTAACACGATATGATATGGTACAGAGACCAATTTGGCATATATATCATGATGATCTGGTAGACCTATTTCTGTACGTAGTATTATCAGAAAAGTAAATGAAAGCTTTTCTATCACTGCAAGAATGGTTTTTGTCCTACGTGTACATCTATTTACATCCACACGGTTATGTTATCTGTGTTAACGGGACTTCTGAGGCTTTATTTATACACTAAAAGGAGATAATTTTTCCAAAATACACAGAAGACGCCCTAATCACTGAAGTGGGAAAGAAAAAACATTTCCTAGAAGAATAAATCGGAGCATTTAGTTTACCGTTGTAACAGTCGTAGTAACCAACAAAGTCCATCTGCGTCAAAGAATAAATGTAAAATGAGAGCAAGTGTGAGGTAAAAGTCAAAACAGACATTGAAGATATGTGTAAAGTCAGCAAATCAATATTACTAGAAGATCCACTAGATTTTTTCTATCATCTTTGTTATTAAAACATCAAAACAAAAATATTAAAATATGTCTAAAATGATTGATTAACCATTATGATCACGAACACATCAAATAAGAATTTTAATTATTGTGAGACCGGTTCCAAAGAAGAATTAGATAATTTTAGTTACAAAGTATTAAAAATCTTAGATTAATGTTTTTTTTATTTTTATTTATTTTGATAACCGTGAGAATTCCAAAATTTTCTAACCCAAAAATCTAATCTCACCAAATCTATAGAAAATCAGGTTTATTTACCACTTAAAACGTCATGAGTGGTCAATACTACTCAAACGGAAAAGCGAAAACTTTAATTAAAATCCCTTTATCTCTAGAACAAAACTATTTGGTTATATTAGAATAATGTAAGACAGATAAAATATATATATTATCCTATATAAATTCTCATAAATATATAATTATATTTTTATACATCTGTAAAACTAACCTGAAAAAGATTAAAATAGTAAATTCAGTATAAAAAATAAATTCTTCCATTAAAAAGTTACCAATAAAATGAATTAAACTTACATCACATAATTTTGTATGACTACTCTTTAACTAAATATAAATATGGTAATAACTTATACATAATTATTAATATAAATATATTCAATAATACATTAAATAATATAAAGTATCTTACAAGTTTTGAAATATGATTTAAATCTAGTTTTATAATTATACAATTTTTGTTACTAAATAATATTTTTTAAAAATTTAAAATCTATTTAAGATCATAATTATATATATATATATAGATTCTTAAATATAATGAAAATAAATCAAATTTGTTATCTTAGATTAATGTGAGACCGATTAAATAGATATATTATCCTATATAAACTCTCATAAATATATAATTATATCTTTTATACAACTGTAAAAGTAACTTTTAAAAGATTAAAAATAGTAAATACAGTATAAAAATGTAAGATCGTCCATCTAAAAAAGCTACCAATAAAACGAATTAAACTTACATCACATGATTTTGTATGACTAATCTTTAACTAAATATAAATATAAATAATTGTGAATATGAATATTTTTTTATAATTTAGTTTATAATTAATGATTTTAGAAATGTGAAATGGGAAGATAGTAAGAATTATTTGTATTGTTATCTTTAATCCTTAGATATTATTTATCAAGTGATTTGACAAAACAAATTCTACAATCAATTTCAGAAAAAAAAAGATGGCATCTTTTAACAGAATCGATGACATATAATTACATTTAATGACGATTTTTATTTTTGTTAAATATTTTAAAATATGCTAATAACTTATACATAATCATTAAAATAAATATATTCAAATATTACATTAAATAATATAAAATATTTTACAAATATTTAAATGTTATTTAAATCTACTTTTAAAATTATACAATTTTTGTTACTAAATAAGATTTTTAAAATTTTATACAATCTATTTAAGATCATAATTTTATATATATATATATATATATATATATGTGAATATATAATCAAAATAAATCAAATTGGTTATTTTGTCTTAATTTTATTTTTAACTAAATCAATATTTATACTAAAATAAATGTGTAAAAATAATAAATCTAAAATATATTTTGAAATATCATTTAAATTTAAAATTGTATGAGTGCATATGATATAAGAAAACATCTAGTTAATACTTAAACGAGAAGGCAAAAACCCTAGAAAAAAAGGAGACAGGGAGAAAATAAAGTTAACCTTCCAAGTGTTTTTGACCACGGAAGTGATGAAAGGTTCGTTCTCATAAGCGATCTTAGAAGCCATCATTGATAACATCGAGTTGTATTCGATCGTACCAACTTTTATCTTCTGGTCAAGCTCTACTCTTCGATCTGTGCATCCTAGAAACGACGCATATGTCGCGGACGATTCGTCAGGCTTCACCAACTTTCCTGTAACAACAAAGTATTAAAGTTCTTAAAATCTGTAAGCTTATTTTTTTGAAGACATATTAATGCATAAAAATTGTAAATACTTTATATTATAATATCTGTGCAATAGGTTCTTGCATTTAGAGTAATTAATCCCTGTTCTGTCACAAATCTCGTCGACGTGTGATAAGTGTCATATTGGTTAAGTCCAAAAGCCCGAGGGAATTATATTTATATATAATATATGGTCCGTGATTTCATTTTTTTTGGGGGGGGGGGGGGGTTTTTTTCATACAAGCTAAACCTTCTCATATCCAAAAATTGGTCATAATTATTAGAGATAGTATGTTAAAAAAATTTCAAAATTTAAATATCGATAATTAAAGTATGCTTAGTTAGATTTCCCACCTGTCAAAAGGTTAAGTACCAAGTTGAAGAAACCTCCATTTGCCGTTAGAAGATTGGGCCAATAGGTGACTGTACGACCTATGAATGCCAAGGGTGTTCTTATGAATATTAATACTTTTTGAAGAAAAATGGCCAATGCAATCATCCATCGACTCGCGAAACTTCGCCGGGCGCTATTGAGCGTATCCGGCTGAGAATCAATGAATCTTTTGCTGATAAGATTTGGGAAAAACAAAAGAAGAAGGAGATCAAAAACACTTGCTTTGTTCGGATCAACCAGAAAATAATTATTGCAGAAGTTCATATTGGTTTTGGACATTTTTGCAATATAAGAAAAGAAGAGAAACTTTTCCCAAATACAAAGCAAGAAGTGTCTGTGGCTGATCTATGAGCAATGCAATGCCTAGCTATGGATTTAAAGTGCTAGTAATAATTGAGATACTATTTTTATTTTTTATTTTAATATGTTAACTGTTGTTACAATCATACAGGCCTTTGCGGTCATGAAAATCATTAGTTGTTTTTCACGTGTGATATACTATTTTTGAGGAGAAATTGTTACTATAGATTGTCTACAATTTTCAAAATGCATTCAATAAAAATTACTATATATTTTATTTTAGGATTTATTGATTATTGTTTACAGTTTAGTATTTAAGAGTTGGAGTTGAGTTTATAAAATTCTTTACTGTTAAAACATTTATAAATAATTTAAGAATGTTAGTTTAATCTTTTTTTCATCACAAACTTAAAATATTTATGAAAATAGTTATATTTCAATGATAAATTTTAAAAAGTTGTATCAAATTTGAGATAAAACTAAAATTCCATTTCTTCAAATGAAAATCTTCATTGACATGTTTCTTTTAATATTCATTTACATGTTAACAGACGAAAGTGTTCGTACCTACTTTGAATTCTTTTGGTTTTCTCTAATTTGCATGGGGAAAAAAGGTGAGATAATATTTTTTAAATATGTGTATTTATAACACACACATATATATGCTACGTATATTCGAGTTATAGTCATTGAACTGACGTAAAATATCAATGAACTTTATTGGAAATACAATATCCTGTCTCTTAACTGGATGAAGATCAAACCAATTCGATTAATTTCGTAAGAGTTTTGTTGGTCTCTTAATTAGATGTACTTCTCGGTATTTGTTTCTCATTCTCAACCATTATTTCTTCAAAGTTTATATATTCCAATGGATTTGCAGCATATCTTGCAGTAAGTGTATGCATCTCATGATTTTTACTAAAAGTAATGGACTTATTGACACTACAAGTGGAAGGTAGTGCGGCCCATGCATTGCGAACGACCCATGATCATTGATGTTTTGATATTAATGTTTGACCAATCATTCGGCCAATAATTTTTTTTGCGTATTATATAAATTTCAGCTAAAGTCCCCAAGATATTACTTGTTCTTATTAGAATATAAATTTAAGAACATTTTACAGTGGCCAAGACATTGATAACCTTGCAATGTAACTTTTTCTATCAAAATACGAAGCAAGATGTAGAAAGAATTTGTGGGAGATGTTTATTGTGCAAATATGCCAAGTCCAAGGTTCATCCGATAGGAATAAGATCGTATATTTAGTGAGATTTGGGTTCATGTGTCCATGTACTTCGTGAATGCTGAGATAGTATCTTTGTTGTGGTAGATCTATTTTCAAAGATGCACACTTCCTACTTTGTTATAAAACTGATGACACATCTATGGAAGTTGATTTGTTATGTAGAGAGGTTATTAGGTTGCATGAATTTCTAATGATTATATTTTTGGATAGAGATTCTAAACTGCTTATATATTTTTGAAAATATGTGAGGAAAACTAGGAACTAATTTACTATTATCGATTACATGTCATCCATAAACTAATGGTCAAACTGAAATAGTTAATAGATTATGTCCACTCTTTTGTGTGCTATCACTAAAAGAGACATTAAAATTTGGGATGGTTTCTTGCCTCATGTAAATTTTGCTTATAACCGTTCAATACGCTCAGAACTAATATATAACTTTTCCAAGTTGTTTATGATTTCAATCCTTGTTGTCTTTGGATTTTCTTGATTTTCCTTTGGAAGTACATACTAACCAGGATGGTAAGAAGAAGGTCAAGTTTGCAAGTCTTTTTATGAGATGGTAAGAAGATACACGGAAGATTGATCAAAATGTTTGCCAAAAATGCCAACAAAGGAAGGAAAGAGGTGGTGCTTGAACCATAGGATTTGGTGAGGATCCACCTGAGGAAATAGAGGTTTCCTAATGAAAGGAAATACAAACTTATACCAAAGAACGATGGCCAATTCAAAGTGTTGGAAAGGATCAACAATAATTCTTACAAGATTGAACTTTCAAGTATACGATCAGTTCCATCTTCAATGTATGTGTTGCAGGCTGGACACCAGACTGCACAAAGTCAGGATCGGATGTTCCTGATGGATGGTTCCTGTACACCGATAAGGGCTTGTGGGAGTGATTGTGAGGGCTGCGATTTGTACCGGAAACAAAATGAATGATTTTTATGAGTTTTTTATGCATTAAACAAGATGAACAGAAGATAAGTAAACAAAGTAAAAATGATAGATAGGGCGGAATCAAGCTGCTGGACTAAAGTATCTCTCTCAGCTTGATCAAGAGATGGATTGAAGTGGAATTGCGGATGAAGCTTTGATTGAATCTCTCAATCTGTTGGGATGGTGGATCGATGTGATTGACTCTCTCAACCTGTGTACTGAGCTTGTTTGATTTGCACAAACAAACTAGACTCACAAAATCAATAAGATTACAAAGAATCACACTTTGAATCCTAAAGATCGATATTTTATGCAAAGAATAAAATTTGATAAAAACTGAATAAACTTCTTATAAACTTAGATGGTTGAAAGGTGAATGATACAATGGACGGCTAGGAGCTTATATAATTCTCAGAGACAATGGTTCTAACATTCTAAGAGAATAAGAAGGAAAAAAATCAAAAACAAAGCAAGAAATCGAAAACTAGCCGTGGGAGCATTTAATGGGATCTTTGGCTCCAATTGAGGAACTTTTTTCTTCTTAAACCTGGACGGTTTTAATGGATACGATAGCTTCCTTGGGACCTTCTGGATGGCTTGGAAGGTGCTGGTTTCGTGCATAAACTCTTGGCATAAGAGCTGTTGGAGTTTTAATAGCTGAGACTCCAAATAAGACAAGATGGGGTAAATGAGGATCCTCCTGATCCTGTGTGGGCTGGTGCATGGTAGTGTAAACATGAAGACATGAAGGGCATAGACAAAAAGAAAGTAAAGTGGATATAGGTTCGGAAATGATCAAAGCAAGATGGTCCGTACAATCAACCACCTTTGCTTAACCTAACCGAGAGTACACGGCAAGCTATTCTTATGCATAAGGGATCTTCTGAAGATGCTTTCCCAACGGTCAGGAAGATTAAAATAAGGAGAGGAGACCGTTGGAGCTTAGGACAGAAGAAGATCACATGTTTTGCTAAGGGAAGAGAGTAGGCGAGAAGTCACTTTCACTCGGCTGGCCGAGCCCACTCTCTCTCGCCTTCCCTTTGTTTATTGTTTACTTGTGTCTCCTTGTGATCTGATTTATATGTATGCCTATGTGCTAAATGAAGTACGGAGACAAATCCTCTTTTTCTCATGTCTGATTCTCTCTTGTTACAAACCTAAGTCTCCTCTCTCTCTCTTCTCTTTACGGATCAAACTTCTTCTTCTCTCCTCTGTTCTTGTGTTCTTCACCTTATTCTTCTCTAAACTCACATGGTATCAGATACCATAAGATTTCCTATGCCTTCTATTGGTACCTTGAGAGCTCGGATTCTTTGCTAAACAGGCCTAAGATCGCCTAAGATCGCCTATGCCTTCTTGAGACCAGTTTTACTTCCGCAAACCAACTCTGTTTTTTTTTTATTTTTCCTTTTCAAATCTACACTTGGTTCATTCTATTTCTCTACATCTCTTCTTGTTTATCCGAAATCTTGCAAGAGAAAATGGAGAATACCAAAACCAAACGTGTTACTATTCCGGTGAACCTAAAAGGGATTAACTACCTTTTATGGTCAATATTGGTGAAGACTGCCCTTGGAGGAAGAGGCTTATGGAGTCATGTCTCGAGTGGAGAGGCGCTAAAGCAAATCATCCAAAGAGAAGATGGAGAAGAGATGATTGTGGTTGATGAAGACCAATGGAGTCAAGAAGACCTCATGGTGCTGTCAATCATTCAAAACTCTTTAGATCCAGCCATTTTGGAGGCATACTCCTACTGTGTAGGCTCTAAGGAGCTATGGGATATTCTCTACCAGGTTTATGGTAATATATCAAATCTTACCCGATTTTTTTAAGTCAAGAAAGCCATCAACTCCTTGAGTCAAGAAGACATGAACTTCATGGCTCACTTTGGGAAGTTTAGGTCCTTGTGGGCAGAGCTTAAAATGCTCAGACCTCCCACGGTTGACCCTAAGATCCTCAATGAAAGGCGTGAAGAGGACAAAGTGTTTGGGTTACTCTTGACCTTAAACCCAACCTACAACGATTTAATCAAGCACACACTGAGGGCTGAGAAGCTACCAAGTCTTGAAGAAGCATGTGCTCAGATTCAGAAGGAACAAAGTTCGTGTGGCCTATTTGGAGGAAAAAGGGATCTTGTTATGGCAAACAAATCTGAAACTGTGGCAAACAAGGGAGTGTACAAGCAAGATGAGAGGAAGGTGTGGGTGTGTGACCATTGCAAGAAGAAGAGCCATATGAAGGATAAGTTCTGGATTCTTCATCCACAATTGAAGCCTAAGAAGTTCAAGGACTAGAAGAGTCAATACATGGATGCTAGAGCAAACTTCTCAACTGACATTGCTGAACCAGCTACACCATCCGTGTGTTCCTCTATGTTCTCCAATGCTGGAGGTGGTAGGGCCACAACTTCCTCTGCCTTCTCCACAGCAAGGTTCAACCAAGATGATAATGTCAAGCGCTCAGACCTAGATGCTCTCATCAAGGTTCTCAAGGACAATGCTGGTAAAACCCTTGGTACCTCTTTAAAGGCATCATACTGTTTTGGTACATCTTTAGCTACACCAAACATTGCAAAACCGATTATTATAGACTCAGGAGCCTCAGATCACATGATTAGTGACTTAAGACTAATCAGTAATATAACATGCTCTAGGTAATGTTAAAATTGCAAATGGTGATAAGGTACCAATAGAAGGCATAGGCGATCTTAGGCTGTTTAGCAAAGAATCCAAAGCTTTTTATATGCCAACATTTACCTCAAACTTACTATCTGTCAAGAGGTTGCTACTGATTTAAATTGCAATGTTACCTTCACTCCTAATGATGTCTACTTTCAGGATATTGAAACTAATAGGTTGCTTGGCAAGGGTGTAACCAAAGGGGACTTGTACTTGCTGGAGGACACCAAGCTGACTTCCGATTTATCCTATGATTTTAGCTATGTTTCTACTTTACCTAAAGATGTATTATGGTATGCTAGATTAGGACATCCTCATTCAAGAGCCTTAAACATCATGTTACCTAGTGTTTCTTTTAAAAATGATTGTGAGGCATGTATTCTAGGAAAACATTGCAGATCAGTGTTTCCTAAATCAATGACAATCTGTGATAAATGCTTTGATTTAGTCCATTCTGATGTCTGGTCAGCTCCATGCTCATCTAGAGAACAACATAAATATTTTATCACCTTTATAGATGAGAAATCTAAGTATACTTGGCTTACATTACTTCAATCAAAAGATAGGGTCTTAGAAGCTTTTACTAACTTCCAAACCTATGTTACTAATCATTTTAATGTCAAGAGCAGATTCTTAGATCAGATAATGGAGGGAAATATACCAGCAATGCTTTCAAACAATACCTTGCTAAACACGGAATCATACACCAAACAAGTTGCCCATATACTCCACAACAAAATGGTGTGGCAGAAAGAAAGAATAGACACTTAATGGAAGTGGCCAGAAGTATGATGTTCCATGCAAATGTGCCCAAACGTTTTTGGGGAGATGCGGTTGTCACTGCCTCATACTTGATCAATAGAATACCAACAAAGGTGCTTGGTGATCTCTCACCATATGAGGTACTCAACAACTCTAAACCATCTATAGATCATTTGCGTGTGTTTGGGTGTGTGTGTTTTGTGTTGATTCCAGGAGAACTAAGGAACAAATTGGAAGGTAAGAGCACAAGGAGTATGTTTCATTGGGTACTCACCTAATCAGAAGAGTTACAAATGATATGTACCAGAGACCAAGAGAGTACTGGTATCAAGGGATGTCAAGTTTCTTGAAGAAAAGGGATTCTATGAGGATAAGAGCTGGGATGAGCTCAAGGATCTCTCTCAGTCCACCTCAGAGAGAGCACAGAATTTGCGGGTCCTTATGGGAAGCTTAGGCATCAGTATACCTAGGGAACCAAGTTCAGGAGGTCAGCAAGACAAATGTGTTCACCAGCTTGATCCTGAGGGGGGGGGGAAGTGAACCAGAAGGACAAGCAGCAGCAGAAACTCAAGAAGAGTTGTTCGATACGGCTGATGCTGATCCAGAACTTCATGATCAAGCTGCAACACAATATAATGGATTAGAAACTCAAGAAGATAATGAGGTTCAACCTGAGGTTCAACCATTAAGAAGAAGCACCAGAATTAGGAAGCATCCTTCTAACTGGATCAACACTCGAGTATACTTCAATGCACAAGCCGTTGCTCACCCTACTCAAGCTGTATGTTCCTTGTCTCAATATCTTCAAGAGAATGTTGTGTTTATGGGAGAATTGGATCAGGAAAATATTCCAAGATCATATGCTGAAGCCATGGAAGAATGGAGAGAATCTGTGGGAAGTGAAACAAATGCCATGATCATCAATAATATATGGTATGAGGCAGAGCTTCCCAAAGGCAAGAGAGCAGTGACTAGTCGTTGGATCTTTACCATTAAGTATAAGGCTGATGGGACTGTGAAAAGGAAGAATACACGACTTGTGGCAAGAGGTTTCACCCAGACCTATGGAGAGAATTATCTTGACACATTTGCACCAGTTGCCAAACTACATACCATAAGGATTCTCCTTTCCTTGGCAGTTAACTTAGAGTGGGATCTCTGGCAGATGGATGTGAAGAATGCATTTCTTCAAGGAGAGCTGGAGGATGAAGTCTATATGAAGCCACCACCTGGTCTTGAACACTAAGTCAAGCCCGGAAATGTCCTTAGGTTAAGAAATGCTATCTATGGACTAAAACAATCTCCTAGAGCATGGTACCATAAACTCAGCACCACTCTAAATGGAAGAGGGTTTGTGAAGTCCCAAGCTGATCACACTCTATTTACACTCACCAGCCAGCAAGGTATTGTGGTGATTCTAGTGTATGTAGATGACATTATAGTCACAGGCAGTGATAAGGAGGGTATCAGCCTAACCAAGACCTTTCTCAAATCTGCATTTGACATTAAGGACTTGGGAGAGCTAAGGTACTTCCTTGGTATAGAGATGTGTCGATCCCAAGAAGGCTTGTTCTTGTCCCAAAGGAAGTACACACTGGACTAGTTATCTGAGGCAGGGGATCTAAGTAAAAGAGCAGCTAAGACACCACAAGAAGATGGGTATAAGATTCTGCGTGAGGGGGAGTTTGAAGACAAACCTCATGAAGACGTCAAGAACTATAGAAGGATGGTGGGGAAACTCATTTACCTTACCATCACTCGGCCAGAAATTTGTTTTGCAGTAAACCAAGTTAGTCAACACATGCAATCTCCCAAGATCCATCATTGGAATATGGTGGAAAGGATCCTAAGATATTTGCGAGAAACACCAGGGCAAAGAGTCTGGTTGGGATGTAACAAGAGCACTGAGGTTGTTGGTTATTGTGATGTTGATTGGGCTGTAGATAGAGTGGATAGGAGGTCTACCACTGGTTATTGCACCTTCATTGGAGGCAATTTGGTAACTTGGAAGAATAAGAAGCAGTGTCATGTTCAAGTTCTGAGGCTGAAAATAAAGCAATGAGGAAGCTTACAAGTGAGCTTATCTTGATCCGGAATCTGCTAAAGGACTTGGGAATAGAAGCAACTACACCAATCACAATGCATTGTGATAACCAGGCTGCAATTCACATAGCTTCAAATAATGTGTTTCATGAGAGGACTAAACACATTGAGGTTGATTGTCATAAGATCAGATAAGCAGTAGAGTAACAAATCATCATTTCATGCTATACAAGAAGTGAGGATCAATTGGCTAACATTTTTACTAAGGCAGCCAGTTCCAAAAGTTTGTGATTTCATCCATGGAAAGCTTGGACTCATAACACTTTCAGAACACTGAAACCCTTAGCCATGAGGGCTTTACTCTTTTTCCTTGACTTGATTTTATCCCACGTGGTTTTACTAGTTAAAGGTTTTAATGGGGAAGTCTTCATGGCAATCCAAGCTTGACCAATCCCTATGGTCAAGCTTTAGGGGGAGTGTAAACATGAAAACATGAATGGCATAGACAAAAAGGAAGTAAAGTAGAGATAGGTTCGGAAATGATCAAAGCAAGATGGTCCGTACAATCAACCACCTTTGCTTAACCTAACCTAGAGTACACAGCAAGCTATCCTTATGCATAAGGGATCTTCTGAAGATGCTTTTTCAGGAAGATTAAAATAAGAAGAGGAGACCTTTGGAGCTTAGGACAGAAGAAGATCACATGTTTTGCTAAGGGAAGAGAGTAGGCGAGATGTCACTTTCACTCGGCTGGCCGAGCCCACTCTCTCTCGCCTTCCCTTTGTTTATTGTTTACGTGTGTCTTCTTGTGATCTGATTTATCCTATTTATATGCATGCCTATGTGCTAAATGAAGTAAGGAGACAACTGCTCTTTTTCTCATGTTTTATTCTCTCTTGTTACAAACCAAGTCTCCTCTCTCTCTCTCTCTTCTCTTTACGGATCAAACTTCTTCTTCTCTCCTCTATTCTTGTGTTCTTCACCTTATTCTTCTCTAAACTCACAGGTAGGAACTGATGTAACTCCTCTGGCTCGTGGATAAGGTCTTCTGGATGGTCTAGAGTATCTTCTGGCTTCCATAGAAAGGTTTAAGTTGGGCCAAACTGAATTAGGTTAAGCTTATCTTCAATTGATGTCGGTTTGGCCAATTGGGGTAAACCGGTTCTATCTTCTGGTCTGATTGAGATCCGCCTGATCCCATGTGTTCTGGTGATACTTGAGGTATTGTGGAATACCTCTGAATTACTTAGAAGGTCTCCAGGTCGTCTTTCTTCAAATTAGATTGAGGCAAAACTCGGATCATCCAAATAAGGCAAGTGTAGAGCTGGTTTGGACGGTTTGAGAAAATTGATCATATCTCCTGGTTTATTCGTCCCCTAATCATTATCTTGGGCTTTCTGGAAAGCTGATAAAATCCTCTTGACTTCTATGATCGGCTTTGGCTCGGGCCGTTCCTTATTTGGTCTTTAAACTCCTTCTAAAGTCGGATGATGCTCGCAGATGAATGGGTTGAAAATCTTCTGTTTTGTAAAATTCATAACTTCTTCCTCTGTTGGTCTTTTCTTGAATTTCTAATTGTGTTTGACTTCTTCTTTAGTGTAGAATCCATGCAAATTGGTTTCATGATTTAAACTCTCCCTGGTTTACAAGATATGGCATTTTGAGTGCACACACGTTCTGCTTGGCGCCTTGGATGGGTGAATGAGGTGTGGGATGAACCTCCGGTTCAGCTTCTGGATTTAGGGCCGTAACAGTATGTGACATGATTCCTTTTTTCAGATGATTTAAATTTCAAATCAAATCCTTTCAAAGGAGGAAGAAATGTGCAGCCATCGTTGAGCTAGAACCAACCATCGACTAGGATGGTCAAACCATTTTCGGCAAGGAAAGAGCACCAGGATGCGGCCCGGACGAGCAAGATTGCTCAGAAATGAAGAAAATAAACTGGACTTCATGGCTTGGTTGCGAAATGAGCCTGTCGATTCGGGTGGGTCGAGAAATGATCTTGAAATTGAATAAGATGAACTGGAGTATGGCATGGACCAGATGGAACACTTTCATCGACCAAATATGCCTAAGGAAATATATGGGAAAGCTAAAGACAACATGGGACGATCCCAAGTAAAGAGTGGTTGAGACAAGTCATCTTCGTCCCAAGAAGGATTCATCGACCATGCTGAAGATTTACTTGTTTCGGATATATCAAAGAATAAGCACTTAGATCTTTGTTGCAACTCGTGGTAGATAAGGAGGACCAAAGCATTGGTTAGAGAAAGAGTTGTAAAAAAGTTTAACTACTTCTTGGTTTATCATTATTGTGTATTTATGGATGTAAACCAAGTTTTCCTCGGATTAGGCTTCTCTGTTTAACAATGGAATATCATTCATCAAAAATAAAGGTATCTCCAACTCGTGAACTTCAAGAGCAAGGTGCACTCGTTGACTTGAATCCAACACAAATAAAAAAATCCATAGTTATAAATAAATAAAAAATCCGTCTTGAGACTTGTCGTGGGGCACAACGAGGGTGTTGCGTTCTTTGAGAGAGGGTGAATTGTAACGTCCTGAGTTGTGAAATACATAAAGGCTTAAGAAAATTGATTTGACTACCTATGTCACCAAAGTCGACTTACCTTTTCCGTCACACATCCGTTTAGAACTCTAGAGTTAATCGTGCTTGGGCTGGAGTAGTGAAAGGATGGGTGACCTATCAGGATGTGATTCGCGACACCGTGCGAGTGAGGCCAAAACATGGGAAAAGATCGGGTGGCGATTGCAGGGTCAGTAAATAAGACTTTCGGCCTTAGAAAAATTAATGGACCAACTATTAGAACGAGATGGGGCCCACGGGCCGAGAGAGCGGGGGTGGGTGGCTCATTAGCCGTGGACGTTCGGGGCGTTACACTTTCGTTCCACCCCTTCAAATGATTGAAGGAGTAAATGCTTATCCAAAGTTGTATTATCTCCTGCGGGTCATACTTGAGTGACTAAAACTCTATGGAAATATAAGAACTGGCAATGTTCTGTACATTCATACTCAAGAGAAGATCCATTTCCCGATCATATGTAACTTTCTACAAAAAAACGTTTCAACTGTACAAAAATCTGAGGGCCAATACGAGTATATATGGCATTAACCATACTAATGATCTTTTCTAGGGCAATCACCATGAAAGCAGGCAAAGCAAACTCCTTGAATTCAGCCTAATATGCTTGGATGTTCTCCTCCAGTAATAGCACAAAAGACACACTAGAGACATGTTGAGTGGGTGTACCCATTTCCTGCAGCCATGATGAAGCAAGTATAGATGAGGAGAGATAGATTGAGCATTATACAAAACCTGAGATGAAAACTTTACGGGAAAGTGATATACAATGGATTTTACCTATTTTCACTCATTGTATAAGTGCTCTGTTGAGTATATAACATGGGTTTGGAGTATATTTAGAGCGTTTTCAGGTTCAGGTATGTTTTAGAGAATTTTGGTGATTTTTGAGGTGCAAAACTGCACAAACGCGTCATATGTTTAGCTATGTATGAAAACATTTCCACTGAGCGATTGAGCCCATATTTTGAAAAAAGATATAGCTTTGAGTTATCTTTCCAATCCCACCGGTTTGAGGTTCAAGTGGCGGTTAGAACTAAAGTTATGCATGTTTTACTGAAGAACGGTACATCTGCCTTGCGAGACAAAACTGTCGAAGATAAGAAGGAGCGCCAATTGACGGCACAACCTTGTTGTCAATCGACGGTGATCCCAGAATACAGACCGAGCTTATTTCATGACCGACTTGGATCCATAAGCCACCAATTATTACCAGAATGCCCCAGCATGACTTTTAATCCCTTTTTGTGTGTTTCTAAGCCATTGTTGATGGCTACGCTTTCTAGTATACATTGTTTAGGGTTGGAGAGAAGATCAATTCTACTTCAGAGATTGATTGGAACTCCACTGGTTTTACCATTGATTTATATTCTATTATTTATTCAGACTATGTTTTGGATTTCTTCTATCATGTCCGAGTAATCATCCTATTGGATTTAGAGATTTCATAAGATTAATGTCAAATTGATAATTTGTTAGGATTTCTAGGGTTGCTTATTGAATTCTACACCAGGGTAGCTTATTTAATTCCACACCAGGGTAGCTTGTAATACTATGATCTAGAATAGTTAGAATACCACGACAGTGTGGCTGATTGTTTGAACCTAGAATCATAGGACAATTGAGAGGCACGGAAGTGCCATCGATTAACGGAACCCGAACCCTACTATATTTGATACCTAGGCATATACGATAGTTGGTCTAGTATTTAGTTGAACATTATCGATTGAGAGTTAATGCTTGTCTGGAGTAGCATCGATCGACGGTAAAGATATACCATTGATCGACGCTCGCTCCTTGTTCGCACGCGACATCTGAAACATAGGATTCATACATATGATTAGTAATTTCATGCAAAGATGGATTACTTGCTATTAAATTCCAGTTCTAGAATTGAATCTATAAAACCATTAGCATCATGAATTGTAGTTTTGAATCTCTTAGTTGATAGATCCCTAAGTCTAGCTTTTATATGTTATTCTGACATCCAATAAACCACTTGTTTACTGCTTTACTGCTTTTATATTTAATGCGTAGCTTAATCTTAATATCAAAAGTCTATTCTGTGTCCACGCTCTCTGTGGATTCGATCTCTTAGTACTGCAATTGCATCTCTTATTTGAGAGAGTAAATTTTCTCAAAGTGTAATTTGAGTGATATTAGATCATTAATATGCGTACATCCTCACTCGATTTTGACTAAGTGACCTATTTAACCGGAGTTGTTGGCTCATGAGCAAGGTAATCAGAGTAAGCTACGTTAGTAACCTAAATTTTAAGAGAGTATTGTTCTCTTTTCCTTCACAGGAGAATAAACCCATGAAACTGCATTAGGCATGGAGCCCGAGGTGATAAGGTTGAGCATATCTACTATATTAGACAGAAGTTATGTAGTCTGAGAGGTTTGGGACAGTTCCATATGCATAGACTATCCTTTGGTTCTTCCAACTAACAAAGGGGAATGAAGGAGCCATTGGATTTTTGACGTTTCTTCTTCACGATGCTTTTCTCGTCAACCGGCGCGGTTGCAGTGTTTAAGAGAGAACTTTTTTTTTGTCTGGGTAATTATGCTATTACAAATTATGAGAAACATTACATAGATGATATTACAGCCGATAATTCTATCTGCCTTCTGCAGATTCACGTCTAACTGCATCATTCTGAGTTGCCCTATGAGATCCATTCCTGACAGTACTCCTTGCGCCATGCTAAAATCTCTTGTAAGTTTTTTCTCCAATTTTCTACATAATTCGTCTTTTCCAAGAATTGAAAGCTAGAAATTGCATAGTCTGGTGTTTGAACCCCAGACATGGATATAGAAACCTTTTATAGAGTCGATTTCCTTAACTGTTGCATCATTCCATAACTATCCAGTTATAAATATCATGCTAATGCACAATTTTCTAATTGTTGTACCAATTGTACAAATCATTTAATAACTTTTGAAATCACAGCCGTCCACATCCACAAATTCCCGCAACTGCATTTGTAAGCGCAACCGCTATAGTCCAACCAATATTATTTATAAATATTTTGGTCTATATACATCTTCACTTTTATATATTCATTCTATAATTCAACTTTTCGATAACAAATTTTTTTTTATAATAAATCTGTGTTAACCAAGATAAAATACACTATATTCAAACAGATAAATATTATTAAAACCATTCTTATTAGTAATTTCAGAATGTGTCCAACATATAAATGGTAGAAAGCTGAACATAAACATAGAAGTACAATGAGAGTCGAATCCAATAACTTTGCGATAAAGGTTATAAAAAGACTTTACGATAAAAGCTGTCATATATATACTAGATGTTAGTTGGAAGATAAAGATGCATTTATAGAAGACAAGAATTTAGGTGATCATGATCATAACCACAAGATTCATCAGCTATCAATTTGAATTTTAAAAATTTAATGTTTTTATTACTTTATGAATTACCTGACTTATAATTTTAAAATACATCTTTTATTGGGAAGATGCATTTATTAAATTTGTTATAAGTTTTTTTTGGAAAGTTGATATTTAAATTAAATTGGGTTAAAAATACATCTTTTATTTTTAAAATATGTAGATTATTAGATATTGTTGTATTATATTTAATCTAAATAATAAAATATTCAAAATGTGGAAGAAGTTATAAAATATTAAAATTCGTAATGATGCATTACTTACTTAATAAACTTCACTGGAAAAGAAATCATTCAAATTTATATGCATTTATTATATAATAATTAATAATTTAACAGTCTAATGAGTTTATTATGTTTTTTTGAAACACAGGTGTTTACTCAGTAGTCAGAACCACGGCCATGTCTCAATAGAAACTGATAAAGCATTAGTTTGAGGGCCGGTCTGGTTAAAAACCGTTTAGAGGTCGAATTCATAAAGGCTCAGTTAGTTTAAATGGTATACCTGCTTCGTACCGTGTGCAAGGTTCAGTGTTCAGACCTTAATTTAGTATATCATAATATTGGTGTTTTTATTTTAAAAAAAACAATTATTCATAGGGCCAAAATTTAGTCATAACCCAACAACAATATAAGTTGATCAAAGATAAATTGACAATCATGGATTATAAGTTCAAAGTTACAATAAATTAAAAGCTAAATAAGTAAAGTTAAATATCACCCATATGTTTCATAGCAAATCGATTTATTTGTTTTTAGCAATAGCAAATTGATTCAAAATAAATCTAAGTTTTTTTGGTAAAAAAAACAAATCTAAGTTAACTAACATAAAATACAATATATTCAAACAAATAAATCTTATTAAACACATTCTTATTAATAAGCTCAGAATCTTGCCAACATATAAAAGATAGAAAGCGGAACATAAACATACATAAAAGTACAATGAGAGTCGAATCCAACAAGAGCAGACATAGTAGATATTCAGTGTAGTTTAAATTTTAAGCAATGAGTGCAATTTTATCTTCATGACTAGTAATAGATGGGCGAGCCAAGCCTCCCAACCGCGTGGAGTTGACATAATCACATGGGAAATGATTAGACATACCAGGGAGTACTATTCCCACAATCCTAACAGATCTCATCATCCAATTCTCTTTGTACTCTTTGCCTTTCCAAAACTGTATTATGAAACTCCTTATAAACTCCCAGGCACCAATTAAAATCGTCGGTATTAACCACAACAAGTTGATGTAGTTTGCATTCGGTGCATCTTTCCTTACCTTAAAATCCACAAGTATGTGAAAAATAAATACAAAAGTCATGTTAATATTATTTTTGTCAGCTATTTGTTTGATAACTTTTAACAGTTATTGACAGCTGTTACTATTCATGGATTTGATAATGATTTGATTTCATATTAGATGTTAATAAAGTTTAAAACTCACGTGTTTGACTTTTTAGAAAGTGAGGACTTAAAAGTCCTAAATCTACTTTGAGTTCCATGTATGTGTATAAACTTCTATTACACCTTGGTTTTCCTTTTTTGTTGGTTCTATCTTTCATTTTGGTTTTACATATCAAATAGTTAATCAAGAAAAAACAAAACAAAAATGAATAAACGCTGTTACCTTTCCTTTGTAGAGACTGTTGAAGTAATTGCAAGATCCATAGTGCTTGTATGAGAATAAAATCTTGTCATCGAAGGGGACTCTAGGAACCATATCATTGTTGTAAACAAACCTCTCATACTCAATTCCATGCTTTCTTACCACTTCCTTCATATACTCCCCAAATTGCTCGTCCCCAATACGTGGCTGTCCAAACGTGTAGACCCCCTCTAGCTTATCAAGTAGCTCATCCTCACCGTGAACCGCAAGAATCGCTGGAAACAGAGCAGCTATTGCGCCACCAAGGCTGTGACCCGTCAGGATAAATTTAAGGTTTTTGTTTATGGCAAGCATGTCCCTAAGTTTTTGTCTGATAGTATAGTAAGCATATTGGTGTATGAGACTTATATTTTCTTTCGGCCATCCGTTTTTCTGTAGGCCTAGTGCTCTGGAGAACCCAGCATGAATTTTTCCTACGTTCTTCATTTCGTACCTAGTGTAAAATTATTATAGATGATAAATATATTAGAAATAGTTTTATACTGTATTGATTTTATAATACTATATAATTTATATATTATACGTACCAAGAGACGTCGAGATCGGTGCACCAATCATCTGCATCGAAAGGTTCGGTTCCTCTGAAACTGACGACGATGAGATTCGGGTTTGTGCTCGACGCCTTGAATACGAAGGCTTGTGTCAGGTTTCTTTCTTGGTAAGCTACAAAAAAAAAAAGAATTTAGCGATATCTTTTCAGATGTTAATTAGATTTGTGGTTTTTTAGAAACAAAAAACAAATATAACTAGCACTATATATATATTTTAAGGTTCTAATATATATTTTATATTTAAAGCAAATTTGACGTTATAAGAAATTTTATTTTTAAAGGGCATACGTTGTAAGAAATATCGTTTTAGAGGAATAGAATTCTTATTATAGTTGTTATGAACAGGAGTTCTTGAGATCAAAAAATATTTGTGGATTGATGTTTAATACAGTATATATTTTCTCTGGTTATATATAACTTTGTCGTTTATAAAAATAAAACTTTGTCGTTTATCGCAAATAAAAAAAAATTGTTTTATGACTTCGTTTGTCGCGATCTGTTAAGTATATTTGTTTTTAAAATATGTTAAGCCAAACTATCAAGACTCTGCTCAATAATTTTTTTTTGAAACTAAATGTTATATTCAATCCAAATTTTAATGTTTTGACATAAAACTGATATTTTCCTTTATTTATAAATCGATCTACGAAAAAAGAAAAATTGCATCATATATACATTAAAAACATATGTTCACTATTAACCAAAAACACTCATTTCTTCTTCCATTTATATTCTTATCTCTCTCTAACCTCTTGTTAAAAATCTAACTATCCCTTTTTAGTTATTTTACAAACAACCCCCACTGATCTACTATCATGAGGCATTTGATTTTAAGAACCAAGGCTGCTAACCCCAGACAAAAAACGTGACTTTTGTGGTTGTGGGCTCGCTGGTGTTTATTCTTATTACATACATAAGTTGTCTTCAAAATAGTGAATATATGGTTAAATAAACAATGAAACCAAGTTGACCAAAAAAAAACCAACATAATGAATTATAGTTGGAAATTAGCATATATCTACCTAACTGACATTAATATTGTAACGTGTCTTTCTACCCGTAAATTTACTTAAAATATAACTTTACTGAATTACGAAACTAATATAACTTTTAATAAAATTTAAATATATCGTAAAATATTATCGAAAACATCCAGCTAGTTAGTAGTAGTTTCTACCCCTGTTCGAAAAGCGGCCGGATTACATGAAAATAGAAAATGTTGTTATAAGAGAATAAGATATTTCAATTATATTTTACTGATAATTTAAATTAATTATTTCTTGAAATTACTTATTTTAAAATAATTTTATTAAATTTATTTTAAATATTATCTTTCCTTTCAAATAAAAATAAAAGTATTAAAATTTATCTAACTTCTTAAATTATAATCATATTTTGGTTTTCATGTGTTGTATTTTAATTTTGGAATTCAAATTTCATGATATAACATATTTATTTATACATGTAACTTATCATAAATATGTTTAATCAATTCTATCGAAGTCTACCCATACCATTTCTATCAAATTAGTTGGTTATCACAAACCAACCCACAATGTATTTCGAAAATAGAATCACATTTACGTAACAAACAACTCATGTATATACTAATATCAATTTAAATTATATAAATACACTTGGCTGTAAAAAAATATTTAACTTAATCAACTAAAAATATTTAGAGGAAATTAGAAAGGATGTTATCCCTTACATCCTCATAGGTAGATTTTATGACTGTGATCTCAACTATAATTTGGTAAATATTTATATATTTAAATAATAATTATATTTGAAAATATATGTTTGCTTTACATAATCTTAGTATATATATATATATATATATTGTAAACAGATCTATATAAGTTTTTGAATCTAAATACATACATAATTTTTCTAGATCCCATATTTTCTTCGAAACAGAAAATGTTGTTATAAGAGAATAAGAATAGTAGAACATAAGAAGTTTTTTTTAAATAGACTTTTTTGTCAACTTTAAATAGACTATGCAAAATATATATAGTGATGAAGGTGGGTTTAAAACCATTGTAACAAGAAAATAAATTTTCACCCATATTTTAGTTACATGATATATAATTAAATTTTAATAATAAAATCAAATACAGTTAATTTAAATTTTGTAATAGAATTGCAAAAATATTTGCACGTCTAGTAAGATATTAAAAAAGTTTGATAAATGCAAAGCAAGCTACAATGACGGTTTAGTTAATTGTACTAACCTCTTTTATTTTTTATATAATTATATTTATATGAACATATGTAACTGTGTAAAATAATTAAAATTAATTAATTCATATATATGAAACA
The DNA here is from genome assembly GCA_932364175.1 of Eruca vesicaria subsp. sativa. Lineage (NCBI taxonomy): Eukaryota > Viridiplantae > Streptophyta > Magnoliopsida > Brassicales > Brassicaceae > Eruca > Eruca vesicaria. The sequence goes on along the minus strand of CAKOAT010160710.1, from coordinate 106,379 downwards.
TACATAGATTATTTTATTTCAATTAAAAATATTATAGTTTAAATCTATACACATATTATAATATTGATTATAACATAATATAAATATAAATATAATTTGAGATTTCGTAAAAAATTATTATTCTAAGCTTAAACGAGGAAATATATTCTTACATCTTAAAATAACATTTTATTTTTTTATTCACATATATAAAATTGAAAAACTAAACACTGATAGCTGTAATAAAAATGAAATCATCTAAAACCAAAACATTTAACCCATTTAACAAAACAGTTAAAATAAATAATTTATATATTTTAATAGAAATTATGTAGATTTTTTCCAAATAGGTTAATTATGTAAAAATTTCAGAAAACATAATTAACCAAAACTAATTCCGCGCATTGCTACCAGCTTGATTCTCTGATTTAGTAAAGCATATATCATAGTTTCGTTTTTATTGTTGTCAAACAAAAATTCAATATTTTATAAACCGGATCCAAATCTAGTATTTAATTATAAAACACAAAAAATCATAGAGCGTGATAAAAAAAATTATTGTTTTACTACAGTTATAAATTAAAATATAAATACAATTGAGAAATTTTTTAGGATATACCTAAAATTTTTTTTATCACAAATATAGATCTTAACAATAAAAATGACCAAAATAAACTTAAATATGTTAGTAAAAATGTGTAAATATACATTTATACCTTTTGGATTAACTAATCCTATACATTTTTGTTTAAAGTTGAGGAGTTGGATTTTTGGGGTAGGTTTTCAAATTTTAGAAAATAGAAAAAACTTAAAGTTTTCAAAATAGAAAATATTATTTTAATTATTTTAATTTTTATAATTTATTTTTTATGATAAAAATTTTAAAAAATCTATTTGAGAGATTTGTCCATACTATAGATCAGACGACATATTAGGGCCCCTAGCTTAGTTGGCATCTTATATATTAAAACAGAAGTCATGACTTGATTTCATGTGTGATTTCTAAAAAATGGACTGTTACTAGAAAGTTATGTTACATTAACTCTCTAATAATATTATCATTATTTTATTTTATAATATGCTTAACAATTTTGTTTTGGTAAATTACCCCACACCTTCCAACTTAGTCACGTAAAATATGTCAGTAGATATAAATTTAGGAATCTTCTATTATTTATAAGGAAATATGTCAATAATAGTTAAATGCATCCAGAATATATTAACAAAAATCACAGATTATTAATATGTAATATTTATATACCTTAACAAAATTTATACCTTATATATATTAGATAAATTTATTTCGATGTAAAATTTTAAAATTGTATTGTTTAAAAAAAAGAAATTGTTTAAAAAGTTCCTTTTTAATAAACTTTTTATAATATTAATTTATGAAGCTATAAGTTTAGTTTTTAGCAAAAACATTCTTCGAAGTTTATATTATCTTTGCAAATTAAATTACACTAATATTTAATCAAGCTCTATTTATATTACTTTATCTAAAAATGAAATACTAATCTAACAAACAATAAAATATAGAAGAAGAAACAAACACATGTTTGAAAGTCATGTATAATATAGAAAATTTGAAACAATCTATTTGATTAAAACACTTATTATATAATATTATTATGTTTGAAAAACATTTATTATACATATCGTAAATATGTGATTACTATAATATATACCAATTTACAAGTGAAAACAAAATGTTTATATAACTATAAACGAAAACAAACACCCGCGCGGTTGCGCGGGTCAAAATCTAGTTTATTTTAACACGATACGGTATCGAGACCAATTTAGCATTTATTTCAATACGATATGGTATAGCGACCCTAATATTTTATATTTTGTATATTATGGAAAGAGACAAACTGAAAGGCTTTTATATCATATATAAAATCATATATTCATTGGTGGACCGTCACCTTTTTTCTTTTCTTTTTTGTCAAAACCTTTTTTCTATTACTATTACGACATTTACGAGTATATTTTATGTCCGACGTATATCTTACATTTTTAAAAACGTTTATATCTTACATTTACTTCAGGCTTATCTTATGCATGTTTTCTGTATTGTATCTTTTAAATGATTTAAACTGGCCTTTCGAAGCTTTATTTATACACCAAAATGAGTTAGTTTATTCCAAAAATAGGGAATGCACTAAGCCCTGAAATGGGAACGGAAAATCATTTCCTCAAAAGAATAAAGCGCTATCTTAAACTTACCGTTGTAAAAGTCATAGAAACCCACGAAGTCCATCTGCATAAGAGTGAGAAGTAAAGTCACGAAATCAAAAATACTAAAAGATCAACTAAGTTAATTTTTGCTATTATTTATCATTTAAACTAAAGTGAAAGAGTAATTTAGAAGAAAAAAAACTGCATATTTTTATATTATAATACAATGAATAATAATAAGCTTACTAGCATTCTAAAACCCAAAGATCTACATCACAAAAAGTATTTCAAAGAAGTGGAGCTAATCAATTTTTTTGACAAATAATATATATATATATATATATATATATATATATATATATATATATATATATGTGTCTGTGTGTGTGTCAATGCGTGTATGGTTATAATTAAACGATGTAGGGGAAATTTTTAATTTAATTAGCAAAAAAAAATTAATTACAAGAAGAAAATGAAGTTAACCTTCCAAGTATTCTTGACAACGGAAGTGATGAAAGATTTGTTTTCATAAGCGATTTTAGATGCCATTATTGACAACATCGACTTGTATTCGATCGTACCAACATTTATTTTCTCGTCCAGCTCTATTCTTCGATCTGAGCATCCTATAAAAGACGTATATGTAGCCGACGATTCCTCAGGCTTCACCAGTTTTCCTATAAGAAGTCCAACTTTTAGGTTAGTTCTGTAAATATACTTGCTTAACATCATTACAAGAATCAAAATAATTGGATGATATAAAGTTATCTTCAAAATTCTATAATCTTCTCAAAACTTAAAATATTAAATTGTTTTATTTTTACTATACGAATCTCTTAATCAATAGATTAATTGATAACATATTATTATATGTGTGTCACAGCGTCCTGCATGTAGGATAATCCTTGTTTTATCACAAATCCTGTTGAAGTGTGATAAGTGTCATATATTGGTCAAGTCCAACACAGTCCGAAGAGATAATATATAAACATATGATACATGATCCTTGAGATCTTTGCAGTGATCTTGTCAATTAGACTTTTGGGAATACTTATATCATATGAAAAAGAAGGAAACAGCCTAAACTTCAGGTTCATGAATTTAATTGTAATAATGATACAAAGAGAGTGAGCTAGGTTTTCAGAAAATATATAGTAGGCTAAAATATGTTACAGTTAGATTTCTCACCTGTCACAAGATGAAGTATCAACTTGAAGAAGCCACCATTTTCCGAAAGAAGATTGGGCCAATAGGTGAGCAAACTACCTATGAATCCCATGGGTTTTCTGATTAATATTAATATTTTTTGAACCAAAACGGCCAACGCTATGATCCATCGACTCGCGAAACTTCTCCGGACGCTTTTAAGCGTATCCGGTGTAGAGTCTATGAATCTTTTACTGATCAGATTTGGTAAAAACAAAAGGAGGAGAAGATCAAAAACACTTGCTTTGGTCGGATCGACCAGAAAGTAACTATTGCAGAACTCCATATTGGTTTCGGACATTCTTGCAATATATGAAAAGAAGCGAAACTTTGCTATAAGAAACACGAAGTTAGTATGGTTGATTTGTGAGTCATGCAACCTAGAGCAACGCTACGTACTTATAGTGGTTGTAATAATTGGTATCGGATATTTTGTTTAATTATTTAACTTTACTCTGTTGATAATTGATACTAATCATACAAGGCCTAATTTCCGTGAACAGCCCTCGTCTTTCACGTGCGAAATAAAATAATTTCAAATTAACCTAAACGTTCTTACCTACCCCATTTTCTTTGGGTTTTGCATAATTAACGTTGAAAAAAATTAACGTTGAAAAGCCACGGTAACTTTTTAATTGTAATTGTTTTCAGTTTATAACTTTTCATGAATCTTTGTTTTCATGGATCGTGAAAAATATTTTTAGACCCGCACGAAACAAATGTATTTCTAGAATTATTTTTTGTAGTATATTTCAATTGTTGGCAAAAAATGATGTTATAATGATAAGTTGATGAAAGGATTAGCAAATGAAAAACAAATTGTTTACCAAGGCCAACAAATCAGTTTTAGTAACCTACCATACATTTTAGAAAAATAACTTTGTCATGCCATCCACGCTTGGCATCTTTATGGATATATCATAAAATTCATCTAAACAGACATCTTCTAAATAATTTTTTTTGTTATCTCAGGAAGAGTTGGGACTTACGGTTTTAATCCCCCCCCCCCCCCCCCTCAACCCGAAACCAGTTTTTGGCCTTAAACTAAGACAAGTTTAGTCCACTCCTACCACCGAGATCCGAACTAGGAGCACAACAGAACCGATCCCTGGGCCACGCACACCGGTGGTAACCTTTGAATAATACAATAAATCATCATCAACTGAGATCATCCGGGTTGAGTACGTGATACAGTTCTTAGCCAATCGTATCCTCAATACAACACCTTTTCAAAATCCGGTCCTTGGAGATGGAGGAACAAAGGTTATTAAAATTAGGACCTCAAATATTAAAACCGATAACCCGATGTTTTGACCTTCTAACTTATTCTGGCTTAATAATCATTGTCTTTATAAACTTCTTTGAATTTCATTGTAGCTAGGTACATCGACGAACTCGTATTGAGTTTGTTTATCATCTTTCTTAATTCACTTTCTTGTGCTGTTTTTAATTTCCAAGTTTTGGGCATTGCCATATGGTAGCATTTTGTGATGAAACTGGATAGAGCATCATTTTTCTACGATGTCTTTTTCACCAAATGGTGGGAACTCGTTTTTTTTTAACTCTGCGAATTCATCAAAGTTTCATTCCAACTACTAAAAATTGAACCTATGAGCCCATCGCGACTTTGCCATCCTTTATCAAATCTAAATCGATATTCTTTACGTAGTATTTTGTCTTCAGTTGTGACAACAATGAGCCTATGATCCTATCTGATAAAAAAATATTGTGGTTTTTCAACCAAAAAAAATATAATTGTTTTGCTAAAGTTGTTTTCAAATATGTCACATAAAAATCAATATAAAATATTTTTTTTGTCCTACAATTGTTTTCAAATATGCCACATAAAAGTTATATTGGGTGTCAGTCTTTATATGAGATAGCATTCGGCCTAATAGGTACAAAATCATGTTCATATTTTGCTCTCTTTCTCTTGATATGCTATTCTGTTTTCCCCCAGCAGGTACACGTTGTAGACTTTTGTTTGCGAGATGTACCCAACAAATAAATATACTGACCCAAAATCCTAAATGAATGACTAGAGAGAAATCCGAACATCAAAACAAACAAGAATCCAAGAAAAAAAGTCGATCTGTGACTAAAGATGAAAAAAATTCAGAGCCATGACTAAATTTTCAAAATATTATTTTGGAAAAAAAAGTTCTTAAAAAAATTTGGGACGAACTTCATGAACTTGTATGTTATCATCCTGAATTTGGAAAAACAAATTCCCAAATTGAAGAAAAAATCCATAAAGGTGTAGTAAGCTTTCTTTTGAATGTAATTTGTATGTATATTTAGGAAGTTCTTCCAAAATGTATATAACATCGTCTTGAATTAAACTTATATGTATATTCAGGAAAATATTACTCAATATAATGTGTTTCTAAATTTATTAAAATATGTAAAATATTTTTTATAAAATTTCGATATCAAATTTTAAAAGTTTTCTGAAAATTTTAAGAAGATATTACACATATTTAATAAAAAATCTTATAAGATATACATATAATTCAAATTCAGTAAGGTATTAATAAATATATGTTCATTAAGGTCTTCTTAAATACACATTTAAGAAAGTTTTTTCAAATAAAAATTTATTAAATTATCTATAAATTTATGAAAAAATTCAGTAAGGTATTAATAAATATATGTTCATTAAGGTCTTCTTAAATACACATTTAAGAAAGTTTTTTCAAATAGAAATTTATTAAATTTATCTATAAATTTATGAGCATAATACATATTTATCAGAATATACCTAAATTTCAGAAATAAATTATACTTATTCAGAAATGTTTTATTATATATGAATACAATTAAAATTCATGGAAATGTCATTATAAACGTTTTTTAAGAAATTAAGTTTCCAAAACATTTTTTTCAAAAAATATCAAAAAAGAAAAATTCATCAACAAAAAATTTTGAATTTTCTTTTTTGAAAATATAATCAAATTTATTTATAAACATTTATTTATCATGAACATGATTTTTGAGAATTAATGTAAATAAATTATTTTATTCCTTTAATGTATAACTTTATAATGTGAAATACTTATTTTAGACGTGTCTGTGGTATTAAAAAACAGACTAGATAAATTTAATAATCATATAAAAATGGCTGGGGAGCAAGGAAGAGATGAGCGTGGAAGTATAGCAGGGATAATGTGAAAAAATTGAAGTTATGCTCTAATCTCAGTAGAAAGGTTTCATGGATTTCAAAAATCCATCCAACCTTCATCAATGAAAACACTCATTAAGAATTGTGAAGAGATAGAGAACGATTTCACAATTCGATGTCTCACAAAGATGTTTCAGAAGCATCCTGCAAGACTAATGTTCCTTTCTGAGATGATGACTAGGAAACTGTTGTTACGAAACATTCATGCTGACTTAGAATGTGATCATTTGTTTATCGTCGAGTTAGTTAGCCAAAGCAGAGATTTACCTTTACTTTCTATCGATAATTTTAAAATAAATGTTTTATTATCAAATAATAGAATGATTGATATTAAGACAGTCATTGATGAAGTCTTTTTTATGGCATTTGTTTATTGGGACCTTATTTTATAGAGACGAGAACAAGTATGAGATCCTCCTACCCATTTTGCCACTAAGAAAATATAAGATTACATGTCATAATGACCATGGTTCATGATCGGTGATTTTAATGAGATTACATGTCTTAATGAAAAGGAAGGTGACATGTGACGCTCTTATAGCTCGTTTTTTTTTTTTTTGTATTTCAAGCAGATTTTGGCGATTGGGGTATCCATGTTCTGGAAATATGATTTCTTGGGTAGGAAAAATAGGATGGTCAACTATCAGATGTCGTCTAGATTGAGTGGTAGGCAATGAAGACTGACACAGAAATTTTCCACAATCTTTTGTTCAATATTTACGTATATGGGGATCGGATCTTCTGGTCCTAACAAACATCCTGAACCAATTAACGAAAATAAAAAGTTTAAATTTTATATGCACTGGATGGATAGCGAGAAGATCAAACATGTGATCTTGGAAGCATGGAATGCCTCCGAACTTCTTACTGATGCAAATATAATAGCACATATTACGAGTTTTTGTAGAGCTTTGAGTCAATGAAAGAGAAAAAAATGATTTATATTCTGAAAAGGAAGTGAAGGACCTAAAAGTAAAAGTGGAGATTATGTACTCAAACGACGATCCACCAACATAAGAGTTAACCGAGGCATTTCCTCAACATGAACTCTCTGAAGCTCGTAAGGTTGAGGAAATGCTTTGGAAGAAAAAGAGTAGAGTTCGATGGTTGAGAGAAGGAGATAGAAGCTCCAAGTTCTCCCATGCTTTGACAAAGCAAAGACATGCAAATCGAATCATTGCTACTAATTATTTGGATGAGTTGGGTAATATGATTGAGGATGAAGAAGTACTAGTAGACATTGCTACTAATTATTTCAGGAGCCTTTTTAAATCATCCAATCAGAAGGAAATAGATGAAGCACATGCAGATGTGACTACAACTGTAACAGATTCGATTAGCAAAGATCTTACAGCTCTTGTTATTGAAAGGGAAGTCAAATTTTCTCTTTTTTCAATGCATCCTCAAAAATACCTTGGTCCAGATTATCCAGGTCATTAGTTTGGTGGAGGTTTAAGTTTTGAACCTCGTTCACAACTTTTGAACATTCTTCTTGTTTTCCTATATTAAATCTATCAATTATTAGGTCCCAATTGTGTTGTTGCTTCCAGCCCTAATTGTTTCAGGAGCGGGCCTGATCTATTTTGATAGGTTCACAAAACTCCCATTGGCCAAGATCATCTTACACATTCTAAGTTCGTTTAGATAGATAGTCAAATATCATAAACTAGATCATGAATCTAATTTCAGCACTGAGAACAACCTAGGAAAACCAAGTAGATAATTCGCTAATCTAATAAATTAATTTCACAAATACAAGTGCATGATTCCTTCGAGACCATAAGCCTAACATATAAATTACTCAGATATAGAACTAGAAACACAAAACATGAAAAATAATGCATAATTGAATTCATATAAAATTAGGGTTTGGAAATATTCTCCGCAAGTTGAATATGGATTTGTTATCACAAAACTTTAAAACTCCCAAATTCTGATAAAAAAAAATCACGCTAGAGTCAAATTTACGCAAAACCAAACCAAAGAAACAAAAACCAAAAACAAATTTCGGATTAAACCAGTAGACATACCAATCTTCAGTAAGATAAGCATAACTTTTAATCCAACCGTCTGATCGATCTCAACCTGGTTGCAATGGAATGCTAACGCAATGATATATTTTGTGTCCATATTTGAGCTCAATCAAACAGTTGGAATCTTCCATCCATTGCTAAACCTATAATGCTCGTACATAGTAATGTATCAACTGCTTTTTGTACTCAATTCAACTTCTTCTATTTCAAATTAACATAAGACCTGAAACGATTTGATAAGTGACTAAAAGACTCCAAAATACATTTTGATTCAATAAAATACTTAAAAATATTAGAAACATGCAAAAATACTGTTTATGAGATGATCAATCCCTTTATATAATCCAACGCTGATCCAGTTAACTGGTCTGGCCTGAAAATTTGTTCTGCCAATCTATGTCCAAAGTTACAGATTGTATGGGGTCCAATAGCCATTAGACTCAGGAACTAAAGGATATTATCACACATTAGAAATTACAAAATATTATGTTACCTTTGATTTTAAGGTTGAAATACATAATACTTAACACATAACTAGATCGTGACCCATGCAATCGCACCAGTTATTTTGCATATTATAAAATATTAATATTATATTCTAAAATTTTATGATTAACTATTTCGGTGTTCTTCTCTAACTTTATAATATGTATTACTCCATCCGTTTAGCATAAACTAAAACTTTAATTATTAGGATAAACGTGTTGAGAGATGCGAGTGTAAGAATATGTTATTTTGTAGCTTTAGTTGAATGTATATTTATAGTTTCATATATTTTAGATTTTAGGAATCTATGGTGCTATCTTGGATAAATTTTAATTGATAATTATGCCAAATAGAACATAAATTCAGCCTCTTTGTCCCTTTGGTATAAAATATTTTTTTTCCATTTTTTTTCCTTTTACCCTTTCCATTTCTAAAAATTAAACAAAATACATAGTTTTATGAATAAAAAATAATAAAAACAGAAACAATTGATAAAATACCTATATATACAAACTGATATTTTTTTATTTTGAAAAATTGTTAAATTATTATTTTTAGTTATGTTCTATGAAATGCAGATTTCATCTTTTACGAAAAAGACATGGTAGAAATTGGATTCCACGTTAAACAAGTGATTCTACTTTAGAACCGACAATCTACTTTTAGAAAAAAAAAATCTAAATATGAAGAATATGACATCTATCCAATATAAAAGGTTCTATAATAATTTTGAATGCAGCTTCTACTTTTAGAAGAAATTCTAAAATTCTAGGATAACAAAATCTAAACATAACTCAAAAAACTACTTATAGTAGAATCTGCTTATAGAAATTTTTTATGGTTTCTACGCTGTGTAGAAGATCCATTGTATGGATAAGATAAACATAATTTCTGAAAATTTTGGAAGTTATTAATGAAAGTATTCTAGAAAGATTTGTAATCTTTGTACTTGCCTTAAACGTGCAGAAACGATTTACCTTGTCAAAAACATCAAAAGAATATAAACTAAACCTTTTCTTCTTCATCAAACTTAGATTTCTCCATAGTTTTTTCTGAAAGGATTCGACTTTACCTTCGGTGATTTGTTAGCGGTGTTGAAGAGAACGAAGGGTTTCAGAAGGATGAGACTCGGTTGTCGCTGGTCGCCGGTCTCGTTGTTGTCTTCACAGATGGAAGAAACTAAATCGCCTCCGTGTTACCTTCTTGTCGTGAGAGAGAGACAGAGCCTTTTTGTCATGAGAGAGAGACTGAGTCAGAGATTAGGTTTAGTTTAATTTTGAGTTTTTAGCTTATTACCTTTTAAATATTTTTTAAGATTAATTTAAAATTTAAAATGTAAGATGTAATTATAAACTACTATATATTTGGTTAAAACAAGGGTCAATTTTGGCATTATGAAAAATATTATACTATATGGACAACTTCATGTTGGTATTATACCAAAGGGACAATGAGGCTGAATTTCTATTCCGTTTTGACAAAATTGCCATTTTAATTTATTCGATTTTAGTTAATTGGATATATATTACTGAGTTATAAGTTTAGAATATCTAAATAGCAAATGATTTGTTATAGATTAAACATATTGGTTGTAAATACTTTTCTTAAAAAGTGTAAAAACAAATGTGTATTAGATATTCCACGATTTTAGGCATTATATATTATGTTTCCATAATTATTATTCAGTTCGTTTGTTTTTTAGAAACAATATAATAATTATAAATGATTAAATATAAAAAGAAATTAATCATATGATTATTTTGATATAGATTTCATAAAATATTTGATTTTAAAATTTTATTGCCTCACATACTAACCGATAAATTTGGTCAAATATTGAATGAACCGGTCTTTATCTATGATTATATTGTTCATATGAAGGGTTGCTTCTAAAAAAATGATTGAAAGGTTGTACCAATTTTTTTCATATTAACCCTGAGAGAGAGACTGATATTAAACTCACCGGATTCATCATTTTGTATTGTTTTATCACATGTAAATTATAATATCTCGGTTTTTTTAATTAAAAAAGGTAATGGTCACTTGAATTGCTAATTTATATTTTATATTATGTATAGTATATGGATGTTTTAAAATAGAAGTAATAAAGTTCTAATTCAATTTAACAAATAATTGAAGCTATCGGTTTATATGTCATAAACAGAGTGTATTTTAATAAATGAAAGGCTTTAAAGTACATATAATCATATTTAAGTTTTGTTGTTTAAACAATACAATGGATAATATATTGAATAAATATTCAAATTAATCACGTAGTATTTCAAATTTAAGTTTTGTATTTAAGCTTTATGTAAAATATTTAATTATATTTAATTTTATTTAAATATAGAAACATACAGTCATTATATTTTATAAGAGGATGCTCTAAATAAAATAATCATATATGAAATAAATCATGATTTCTATTTAATATATATATATATAATAATTTTATTTTTATATTGAGATATTAATATATATATATATATTATATTGAGATATTAATGAATATTTGCTTCTAACATAATTTATTTAAAATATTTTTAATATTTACTTTCGAAAATGAATCAACTTAAATGTTTACTATCATAAAATATAATTTTTTAAATATAGATTTTTAATACTATTTTCTAAATAAAAATAAAAAATTAATATCTAATGAAATTTTCTGATAATAATAATTTAAATCAAACAATTTTGAAATAAAGTTTAAAATAAATGCCAAAAATATTTTTTAGTTTTTAAAAAAAAATTATTTGTATTTTAAATAGAAAATAAAGATATTAAAAGATACAATAATTAAATAAAATTTGATAGATTCTAAAGAATGGTCTTTAAATGAAAAAATATAGAGTCATGACTTTTTTTTTAATAATACATATTGGATTATTCTAGTTTTATGGAAATCATGAGTTCTTATAACAGCGTAAAGATAACAAATCATATTTCAAATGATATTCCTCATTTAACTAACGTAAGACTTTGAGCAGAATATATAAATTTTAGACTTAGTAGCGAACCTACGTTGACTAACAAGGAGGCAGCTGCCCTCACAATAATGTCAAAATAAACTTATTTGTATAAGAAACAACAAGGTTTTTACAGGATAGTTGGTTATATTCATTAGTTTACCCCTCCTACACTATTTATTTTCTTTTTGTTTATTCTATGTCCCCACAAATGATATATCCTAGATTCACCACTGGCTATACTCTTTGGATGACATGTGTGCAACATAAGGTTCTAGGCGTCACATGTGGAGATGGAATGATTGCTATAGGCAACATCATATATGAGAGATATGAGAGTTTTTGAGACGGATTGTTTAAATCTAGTTGACATAACTATGAATCCGAGAACTACCGGTCTTCGCAAAGCTTGATGTATTCCATAGATTATAAGAAAACTTTGAGAAAGTGAATTTATTCCAACTCCTAAGAGAAGAAATGTCAGGATGGATACTACATTAATAAGAACGACTAGGATCAGAGATGTGCTATTCTTCCAGATAAATTAGACACGATTAAATAGAGGTGCTTTTTGAAAAACCGTTTTGTCTGACCACAATTTATCCTAGTAAAATGGATAGTTGGCAAAAAATAATAATAATAATTATAAATCCTGATGTTTCTAGCAAATTTTTAATACCTATTAAGTTTTATCAAACGAAATATGCGACCCAAAGACAAAAATCAGGTCATTCAACGACAACAGTAATTCGTTGCTCAGACGGTGGTGCTCGGCACCATTACATGAGGTTTATGTCATTCTCATTTTAATAAAAAACAATAGCATAAGAAAAAACTATAAGTAGATCCAAGAAATAGAGAAGTAGCAAAAGTCAAAAAGAAAAAGATGGCGTATCAAAAATAAATTTACACTTGGTGTTTGTTAACCTGTCGTCTGTAGGTCAAAAAAACATATCATTAATAATTTTAGATTAACATTACTATTATATGAAACCACGTGAATTGGTTCAAACGAGTCTGTTTCCTTTCATAATTGCAGATGAATCTAGCGAGAGATCTGCATTTATTGTATAAGTATTTAACACTACAATAATAGTATACGCATGGGTACTTTAGGTGTTTGAAAGGTCGTATTTGTTCAGGGAAGGCATCATCATCATAACAGTTGATATTGGACTTGGTGTGGACCTTGCTCTTCTTGACGTGCAACAGTTGGACTATCGAGCGGCCCTTTCTCCTGCGGTGTGCTATCACGGGGGGATGAGGGTTAAGCCACCTTTCGATTTAATTTCTTTGTATGGGATTTCGGTTTAATAGGTGTAAACAGTTATGACAACTTGGATTAGAGATGGTAATATTCAGGTCATTTTTTCGAACGACGACATTGTTGCTTGGTGGTTTTCTCTCGTGTCGTCGTGATAGGATTTTTTTATCCGGGTCAAATTTTGGCATGATAGTTAGAAGCTAGAGGAACCATTGTTTCAAGATAACTGCTATAAGTTATCTTTGTAATTTGATATAAAATTACTAAAAGATAATATTCGTCAACATCATTACCTTTATATGGGATTTCTGTTTAATAGGTGTCAACAATCATGACAATTTGGATTAGAGATGGTAATATTCAGGTCATTTTTTCGAACGCAACATTGTTGCTTGGTGGTTTTCTTTCGTGTCGTCGTGATAGGATTTTTTATCCGGGTCAGATTTTGGCATGATGGTCAGAAACTAGAGGAACCATTGTTTCAAGATAACCGCTATAAGTTATCTTTGTAATTTGATATAAAATTACTAAAAGATAATATTCGTCAACATCATTACCTTTATATGGGATTTCTGTTTAGTAGGTGTCAACAATCTTGAAAAAAAAAAAGGTGTCAACAATCATGACAACTTGGATTAGAAATGGTAATATTCAGATCATCTTTTTGTACGACAACATTGTTTCTCGGTGGTTTTCTCTCATGTCGTCGTGATAGGATTTTTACCCGGATCAGATTCCGGCATGATGGTCAGATGCTAGAGGAACCGTTGTTTTAAGATAACTGCTATAAGTTATCTTTTTGATATAAAATTAGTAAAAGATAATATTCGTCAACATCATTATGTTCTTTTTTTTGTCGACATGGACCACACGGACCGGCCTAATAGCTATTAAACCCCAAGAGAGAAAGCCTCTCTTTAGGAGGCATAGAAAGGTCGAACCCCTGATGCCAATGTGTCTAAGGCATTCTCCTGTCAACTAGACTAAAACCTACTTGGCGTCGACATCATTACCTTAGTTAATATTATCCGGCATATTTGGCATACAATCTTCCAATAAACTAAATAAAATAGTTAAGCATAAAAACTTTACATATAGATGTATCTAACAAATATCAATAGACAAAATTTTGAATGCATGCGCCTTCTTTTAATGATCAAAACAAAATTAATTTATGTGTCACAGTGATCGACCATGGATTTTACCCATTTTTAGCCATGGTCTATTGGTGTTTCTATGTATATTTACTAGAATATAGAGTCTATTTAGAGTATTTACAGGTTCAGGTACGTTCTGGAGATATATGGTGATTTTGGTGTCTTTTGGAGCCTTTAAGTGCAGAGCTGCGCAGACGCGTCAGATTTTTAGATCTGGATGGAGACCTTCCCATGGTGCGATTCAGCTGATATTTTTACACAAGATAGAGCTTTTAGTTAGCTTTCCGATGCCACCGGTCTCAGGTCAATCCAACGGTTAGATCATTTATACCCGTTTTACTGAAGAGTGGTCAGTCTGCCTCGCGAGAAGAAGTTGTCGAGAAGATAAATCTATGTCGATCGATGAGAGACACTTCACATCGATCGATATGAATGCCAGAATGCAGGCCGAGTATATTTCATTACCTACTGAAGCCCAGAAGATACCACAAAGTTACCAAAATACCCCTGACGACCAGAAACCCTATTTATGTTATTATAAGCCATTGTTGACGGCTACGCTTTCTATACACTTTCTTTACTTCATAATTCTTGTTAGAGAGTTGAAGAGAAGATAAAATCTCCTTCAGAGATTGATTGGAACTCCATTGGAATTATCTTTAATTTCTTATTCTATTACTATTCAGACTATGATTTGTGTTTCTTCTATCATGTCTGAGTAGTTCATCTTGTTAGGTTTAGGGATTTCATGAGCTTAATGTCAAACTGAATATCAATTAGGATTTCTAGAATATCTATAGATCTCTACACCAGGGTGATTTGTGATACTAGGATCTGGAGTAATTAGGATATCATGAAAGTGTGACTGATTGCTTGAACCTAGCTAGAATCATAGGACAATTGAGATGCACTAAAGTGCAGTCAATTAACGGAACTCAAATCCTGCTGGATTAAATACTTAGGCGCATATGAGAATTGGTATAGGAATCTAGTTTAACATAATCGATTAGGTCGTTAATGCTTGTCTGAAGTAATATCGATCGACGCTCAGGCCATAGCATCGATCGATACTCATTTCTTGTTCGCATGCGAAAGCCGGAACAAGAACTTAGACATCTGATTAGTAATTGCTTTGATAGATGGATTACTTACTTATTAAAACCGAGTTCTAGAATGAATCTATAAGCTATTAGCATCTTGAATTGTAGTTTTGAATCTCTTGATTGATAAATCCCTAGGTCTAGCTATTTCTCCTTATTGCTTACAAACTCAACCAATCGAACAACTACCTTGTTCACATTGCTTTTATTTACTGTTTTATAAAATGTTTACCTAGCTTAACTTTGATTTCTATAGTCTAGTGTGTGGTCCTGCTCTCTGTGGATTAGATCCCTAAGTACTACAATTTCACCTCTTTTGATGAGAGTAAAATCGCTCCTTAGGGTAATTTGAGTGATATCAAATTTGGCGCCGTTGCCGGCGAGCAAGGATTCTCCATTAGACTTGATTAATAGGTTTAGTCTAGGTTTTATTTACTGTTATAGTTACTTACTGGAATTTTTTTTTTGTCTTTTAGGTACATACATGCCTATCAGTACCAGAAGCAGCAAGGAGGAATTACTTTTCGTCTCAGATCCTACAAGATTGGAGTGTTCGATCCGCAAAGAAAAATGTTCCCTATCGATCAATAAGAACACTAGTGCGTCGATCGATACTCGCCAACCACAGTCGACCGAGACATCTTCTTCATCGACCGATACTCGCCCACCCACATCGACCGAAGCTACCCTTCTGTCGAACGACATTTCCCACCTAACATCGATCGATACTTCACCTCGAAGATCGATTGATACTGAGCAGCGAGACATGGTTGTGACGATATCCCTTGTACGAGATGAGAATGGAGACATGCATGACCATGAAGGTCATCTGTGTAATGCAGAAGGTCAGAAGATAGATGGAGAAAGAACTGCAATCCTTGAGCCATCTGCTACCACTATGGATACTAGAGTTTCTCGCAAGAGAACGCTGGCAGAATTGAACAGGCCTGGAGAGTTATATACCAACATGTCTGCTATTCGAGTACCTTTGGAAGTCCCAAAATTTCAAGTACACCCCAAACACTTCATTCATGTGAGTGAGCACCCTTATTGCGGTCTGCCTCATGAAAATCCCCTGGACCATATTGAGACACTAGAAAACTATACGTCTGGAATCCAGAAGAATGAAGCAACAAAAGACTACATCATCTGCAAGTTGTTCAAATTTTCACTTTCTGGGGATGCTAAACGTTGGCTGAGGCGTCTACGACCAGGATCTCTCACTACATGGGATGATGTCAGGAATGCATTCATTAATGAATTCTTCGATGATGCAAGGGCTGAAGAGATAAGAGATAAGATTTGGACATTCTCTCAAGGACCTACAGAAGCTTTCAGAAGCTCTTGGGAGAGGTTTATGGGATACCAAAAAGATTGTCCACATCATAGTTTTACGGAGATTCAGTTATTAAAGAAGTTCTACAGGGGCGTTGATGTAAGATACGGTGTTATAATGGATACTGCAAGCGAAGGAAACTTTGAGACAAGGACCATAGAGGAAGCTAAGAGGCTGATTGAGAACATGGTGTCTAGCAACAGTGTCAAAAATCTGGATATACACAGGGTAAAATCAGCTGCAAAGGATAGTGACAAGATTATTGAGGCTGAGATTGGTTCTGTACATGAAGTCTCATGGGTGCAACAAGCTACATACCAGGATGAGGATGAGATGGGATTCATGCTAGAGAAGCTCTTTAAAGAACATCAAGAGATGACTGAGCGTTTGAATCTGAAATTGGATTTTCTCTGCAAAGATTTGAATGGAATGTTAGAATCCTTAGATAGCCATGTTAAGAGGCTACGCACCCAAGCTTATCATACTGCAGAAGCTGTGAAGCAAGAAGCTTTGGTCAAAAAGAAAGCTGTGGAAAATGAGAGGCACCAGGTTGATGACATCCTAGATATTGGATTTGAGAAAATACTTGAGCAGGAGAAGCTGGAAGAAGATGCTTTTCAAGTCGAAAGCTCTATCTCTATAGGCAGCTCGTACTGGTGTCGACCGACACCAACACCTGAGCATCGCTCGACATCATCACCTGAGCGTCGACCGACACAATCTGATATGCATCGATCGACACCACTTTTGGAATCAGATAAGTTTGTTCGAATTCAAAACCACTCCGACTTTACCGCTCAACACCCACATCCTCCCACCCTACATCGAGTTAAAACAGCTGCATTCGATCGACAACAACAAGGGAACATCGATCGACATGAGAAGCAGAACATCGATCGACATCCGCAAATGCCATGTCAAGTTAGTTTACCAGATCTTAATGAACACCGCTTGAAGGCAACTCGAAACCCATCTCAGACTTCAGTTTTCTTCAACACAAGAGAGAAGATAAATCAGCAATCTGCAGAAGCAGCAAAGCAAGGGAAATCAACCCTAGCTGAAACCTCTTTTGTTGAGAATTTCGATCGACGACATACACCAGGTATCGAACGACACCAATGGGACGGATACGAAACTGCCATATAAAGCCAGGTAACGAAAGATGAGATTCCAGTTGAGATGAGAGTGAAATCTAGGAAACCCTATATTCCCAAGCACCTCAGGAGAGAAATTAACAAAGTGGAACTTGATGGATTCCACAAGAGGGTGAAGAGGGTTCCTAGGATATGTTTTTCGAGGAGGCCTACTATAAGTACATACTTGGTAATTTCTTCCGAGAAAGCAGAGAGACAGATAAGGACATTGAGCTGCTATTCAACAAGGTATGTCGTAAGCCTAATAGAACTCTGAAGAAGAAGCAATATCCAGGGAAGTTCCTAATTCCATGCTGTATCAGAAACTTGACATTTATCTCTTTGAAGTGTAACATTTATCTTCTTCATCAAACAACGGGCGAAGTGAAAGTCGTGCAGAATCCACATCTCCCAACAGGCGAAGTGGAAGTCGTGTAAGATCCACTTTTCCCATTGGGCAAGGTAGACCGGTCCACCTCGCCTAACGGGCGATGTGGAATGCATCGTCGATAAACTTCGCCCGTTAGGCGAGGTGGATTGTGTTGCTGATCCACTTCACCCGTTCGGAGAGGTGGATCAAAGTGTTTGCGATTTGATGTCTTGTTTTGGATGTTCGAATTGTTTTCCAAGAGATCGTGTAATCTTCCTTAGGTTTTTCCGAAGTGTTTAGTGACTTCGTGTTATCGAGAAGTTGCTAAATTTTCTCGTAAAACATTTCTTGAGAACTTTTGGACGTTGATTTTTTTGTGACCGATTTTGACCCCAACAATTAGCCGCCCAGATCGTTAGAACCGTGAGCTTCTAGTGTGAGGTTCTAGCGAGTGGTAAGAAAATTTTAGGCAAGTTAGGCAAGTTAGTCGGAATTAATGGTTGAAAAGTTCCGTCAAAAGTGGTCTTCTCACTCCCCTTGGAATGGAAAGTGTTAGAATTGGGGCTGCACTTAGTGAAGGCTGCCTACGTACCCTCTTAAAGGGATCGAGCCTTTCGTAGTTCGTCCTGGTGTTAAGGTTCGTACGACCCGTTTTCAGTGAGACATTTATGGTTTATCTGTGCGTCGTGTAGAGATTTTTGGGCATGTTGCTACCGATGGCATTGTATATTGGACCTTTATCGGCCTTTGGACTAGCCTCGTAGGCTGTTTACTATGCTGAGTGTTTCCGTATTTATGCTTCCGGACTGACAGCTTGTGGCTTCAAATCTCTGTCGCTTTTGCAAACTTTAAACGAACTTAATTTTGCCTTTCAAGAGCATATGAGTATTGGTGTAGAGGGAAGACTATGAGTTTTCATCTCATAATCTAACTCTTTTTTGTAGATCGTTCTATTCGTTGCTCGTTCAAGATGTACAAAAGAGTTTCATGAGCGTTTAGATGTGAACGAAGAGACATGCTTTCAGGATCTCGTATCTTTCGATATTCATGCCTTGAGAGGTTAGAGACTAGTGTGCTGGGTTTAGGGCAATACCTAGGTTTACTCTGTATTAAGGCTGGGTTTTCTTTTGTATGCCGTGTTTCATGTTTGAAATATTTGCGGGCTTGAAGATGTTTCGCGATGTTGCAAGGGTTTTGTCTTAACCTTGCAATGGAGGAACATTTTGGTTTGTTTGCGGACATTCGCAGCCAAAACTTCTGTTCCTGTTTGGATGTTAAGTAGTTTGATAAAGGAATTAGGACCTAGGGATCGCGTAAATTTTTCCCTGGGACGAAGCCTCTTTCTTCACAGTGCTTTGTGAAGTGTTGGCCTTCTGAGATCTATTTCATGTATTTTTAGGGGTAACTTGTATAGCCTCAAGAGCTTTGTTACGAGTGTTTTATTACACGTTGGATTTTGTAGGTAAATTGCTTCCGAATTTATAGTGAATTGTGAGAATATAGAACTTAGTCAATTTTTGACAACTTTAAATCATCCGTTGAATATTTTGGCTTAGCGTGAAGGTTGTGTTCAGCCACATAGCCGAGGTTGTAGTTGTTAAAGGATTAGTACATGACACTTTCGTGCTATCAATAAGGTTAAGTCGAGTAGAATCGTCCTTAAAAGGGATGCCGTAATCCAGTTCGGCTTTGAAGGAAAGGCGTAAATGGGAGAGGGCCGAAAGGAATTTTTCGAGATTGATAGGCCGAGTATGCTCATGGTCGTAGAAAACGTTTTTCCACTCTAGGATTAATTTATACACTAAAATTTTCGTATAATTTTTGTTTTTTCGTATGAAAGTTGTTTTTTTATCCAAGGAAAATAAAGCCTAAGAAGCTCGATGTGGAGTTAGTTGTGGGGTGATTTCCTGCTCGGTTGTGACCAAGGGGAATGAAAGCGGATGCCAGTGAGCCACATGCCTAAAGAATAAGCTTTTTCAGATTGTGGTGCGAGGAAATAAAGTTTAGAATGGTCATCCAGTGTCGGATCATATATACAGCTTGGTTTTTGCTATAAGGAAAGTATTTTTCGTAAAACCTGTTACGTTTACTTTTGAAAGTTACTTTGTATGACATGATTTGAAAGTAACGGATGACTGGTTTTTACGAATGTAGTAAACTGACGGAACGTATGGAGATGTCAAAATAACGATGTTTCCGCAGATTTTTGAGAAACGTTTCCGCTTTGGTTTTGATTCTTTGGCGAAAGTTTCTTTAAATCACTCGTGGAGTTTTACTGAAGGTTATTTCACCGGAATTTAGTCATGAAACGTTTTCGTGGGTTTTTTGAGAGGAATGAATCAGCTAACCAGGGATAGGATCAGTCGGCGAGCAGGGAGGACGTGTTCCCTATTGCCGCTACTCGAGATTTTCGATTATTCTTTGTTGTAAACGTTTTTTATATTTTTCCATGACTCACTTGGTTCAACATAAAATGAGAGCAATGCTTTGATGCCTAAAGATTTCTCTTATAAAATTTTTGACTCTTATACGAAACTTATTTTATCAAGTTGGAAAAGATCTTTATGACTTCGGCAAATCATCGAGTTTCACTATGAAGTTTGGCAGAGGTTTTCAAAACGCAAGATTGCGATGAGAGATGCTGTATAGTCCTCGGGATTATTACCCAGATCATTTGGATCAATTCCTAGCGTTAGACGAATCTTAGATCATCGTTTGTTTTTGGAATTATTTTGTCGAGGCATCACATTTTCTGAATATTTTCCGCATATTTCTAGAGAGTTTTCTTTGTCAAAGCGTTTTCTTGATGCAAGGAAAAAAAATTTTGAAGTATGGGAGTATACGAGTATAGTATACGCACCTACTCCCTCTTTTTTACAAAAGAAAACGGATGAACTGCTCTTTCGAACAGTTGTGTATGTTTTTTCTTTTGAGGATTGGGAAGATCAACAATCTGGGTCGGATTTAAAGACCACGGTGGATTGATGATGACCTGGAGTATGTTAATTTTACGAAATTGTTAGGAACGAGTCGGTTTTAAGATGACGTTCGTGTTTCTAGTTCTTTTTTTCTATAGGAAGCGAGATGAGTCTGTTCGAATGTGTGGCGATCGTTTCTCGGTTGTACGAGCGATTGGATCAGTTTGCGAGTTCTGTCTGAACTGTTAAAGAACAACATATCGAGATAGGAGAAATCGCCTTAGACTTAGCTTGCTAGACTATCCACCTCGATTCTAAGTTCTTCAAGGTTTACGGCAGTTTCTAAGACATTTTCATTCCTTTCCTACGAAAAATTAGAATTCCAATAACATTTTCTAAATCGTACATAACTTAGTCTCATCGATGACTCGGGATTGCCTCTTATTCATTCTTCATCTCTCCATGTCTTCTGACTTACTTTCGTATGAATTTTCGATGGGATACTGACGAGAATATCGGAGTGAGGAAGGGATTTCAACATCAGAGTTTCTGTTCTTGTTTCTTCGTACTGCTGGTTTTACTAAACTGACTATATGTGCTTTGTATATTATTCAAAAATCAATCATACGTTTATGAACATATTTTTTGACTCAACGTGGCAGAATTTTGTAAAACCGAATTGCGTTTTATGTAGCAAGGGAAGTTTACGAAACCGTCGAGAAAAAGTAAGGACAAGTAGGTGATGAGTCGAAAAAGGCCAAGGTGATGATTAGGAAAAATGAGCAATAGACATGATGTCATTCGGGTGAGGTCCTCAGTTCGTCGAGCTGTAAGCGACCTGGTTCTGTCTCAGCCCTTATTGCCTTTGTTTTTCTGTTGATTGTTTTGTATGATCTTGTTTGACCTTTGCAAATGATGTTCTGTAAAATATTAATGAGTACAAATTTTATGGAAGTTATTTCGTAAATTATTTTCGAGCGTAATTTCTACAGAAGTTGTTCTGCAAAATGTTATCGAGTTTAACCGTACGAGTGCCATTCTCGGAAGACTCACGTTTTGCGGCCGTTCCACGAATTTAGTTTCTGGGTTTTTGTATCATAATTTCCAGCCCTAAGGAGCTTTATTTATTGCGACTCAACTTAATCAGAAATTTTCTCGTTTTCAGCAGAATTGACCCGAGGAAGTTCTAAGTTTTTTTTTTAATAAGTTCAGTATGCAAATATCGAGAGTTTGATGATTATGTTTTACCATGGAAGCAACAGTATTTTATTAAACCTTAGGTTTCAGAAATGTTTTAGCAATGAGGGATACGGTCTCATGTTTTGCTTTGTTTGGTATTCGTCAACCGCTTTTAGGTTTCAAGGGATTTTTTGAAAATCAACTTCGTTTCTCCAAAATTTATTCGGAAGAAGACAGCCAAGGGGATTGCGTACCCGATTTTATTTTCTTCTTCTTTCTGCGAATAACCTAGGATTTTTCCGCAGTTTCAGGGAGAACAACTTTTATTTTTCCGAAAAGTTTTCAGAAAACATCTTTTGGTCAAACCTTTATGCGCTGAGACTTCTCCAACTCGGTAATAAGAAGAACATTACGGGGTTTGACAGATTTTATCTTTACCTTTTGTGTTTAGAGTGAGAAATAGCAAGCTTGTTTTGGTGCTCTCTTGTGGCGAGAAGTCACGACTAGGTTTTCGATTTTGTCAATCTCTATGGCGTTTGTGGAAGCGTTAGCTATAGAAGCAGTCAGTTCTGCGAGTTTTTCTTTCATGTATTCAGACAACATTTCGATCAAGCGTTTTGCGGCTATGAGTTAGAGTAATTCGTACCCCCCCCTCCTTCTAGCGCCAAACTGTGGGAACCGAAATTCACACCGTCGATTTCCGTTTAAATTAGGAAAGTTGGTAAAATCCTTATTTTCCAGAGGTTCCGAATCTCTACGAGAACCAACGACAAGTAACCAAACAGATGCGAAAAATATGTAGAGACAATAAAACGGATATATAAGAAAATAGTAGATCTTTATTTCGAATTTGCGTATGAGCGTTCCAGAGACAAAGCATACATGAAGCTTGTCCTGAAACAGGATTACAAAAGAAATCGCATGACACATACAGTAAATCCTAACTAGGTTCGCAAGCATAATCATCCATGTCGAGAGAAACCTATGTGAGCTGCAGCTCGCCTAGCAATAGACGAAAAAGACAAAAAAAAGGTTTAAAGGATTTGAGACTGGACCTTATGAAAGGCTGCCTACGTACCCCTTTCGAGGATCAAGTCGAACGTAGTTCAGTTAGAATGATATGAACAAGAGATCGAACTGCCTAGTTGAGTTTGTCTACTATGAGTGCAAGTCATAGAAACCGAGCTTGTTAAGAATAAAGCCTAGGGTTTCTAAGTGCATAGAGTTCTGAGTCTCAAGTTGTGCTCTCCAAAGTCGTCCACAGCATCTTCATCCTAGAGTTCCTTATATACTTCCTTAGAGGTGGTTTGCCTCTTCCCGCTTTTGCCCTTGGCCGAATCTATCTCTTCTGGATATTTTCCATTTTCCTCCGATCTTCGTGTTTATCTTTGGAAACTTGACATTCATCTCTTTGAAGTTTAACATTTATCTTCTTCTGAAAACAAAAAGAGTAGACCGTCATACCGTTTGGGCTCGATTTCTAATAAATTATAAGTTTGTCATTGGTCTCGTTTAGGCCTTTCTCGGGGTGTTTATGGACTTGAGCGTTTTTACGATTTTTCAAAAGAACGCTTCCGAAACGACGTCGATCCTTAAAAAAACCCAAACTTCTCATATACACGAGAAAACTTAAGGAGTTTAGTGAACTGTTGTCGTTTCTCACGATCTTTTCGGATCTCACAAGAGAAAACGTGTTCTTACGATGTTTGCCGTAAAGTTTTGATGGTAACTTCGATTGTTACAAAACAAGAGGCAGTTTGATCAATGACCGGAAAGGAAGCTTTTGGAACATGATGAATCAGACTTAGGTTTATTCAAATCCACTTCACCCGTTAGACGAGATGGTTGTATCCACCTCGTCAAACGTCTTGTTTTGGATTTTTAAATCGTTTGCCAAGAGATCGTGTAATCTTCCTCAGTTTTTTCCGAAGTGTTTTGTGACTTTGTGTTATCGAGAAGTTTCTAAGTTATTCTCGTAAAACATTTCTTGAGAATTTTTGGACGTTGAATTCGTCGTGACCGATTTTGACCCCAACAAATATTCAACTTTCCCTTTGTTTTCTTCGACTCTAGTGAAACTTTCCTTTCTCTGATGATTTCCCAAAAAATCGTGACTGAATTTTGCCTTCTTGATGGTAAATTCACATAGACTTTCTCCCAAAGAACCTTTACCTCCCGCTTTACCTTAATTCGCTCACCATCAAGAACCATGCCTGATCTCCTCCACAAAGCGATAAGATCTATGTTTATTGATGACGATGAGGAACCTCTCACTCTACCAGATTAACCCCATTTCCGAGTCTTTGATGAGAATGAGGTTAGTATCTTGGGCCGTTTGTTGAACCCCGAAAGCCAGTCTATGTCCAGAATGATTGAGTATATGTCTACGGCATGGAGGGTTTATGATTGTGTTCATGGGATTGCGCTATCAAGGGATAGGTTTCAGTTTTTGTTCCAGAGGGAAGAGGATATGCAGAATGTTTTAAAGGACCGACCATGGTCTTATAATCGTTGAGCTATGGACTTAGAGAGATGGACGGCTAACCCTCCTGAGGATTTTCTTAAGAAGATGTTTTTATGGATTTGTATAAGTCATATCCCGGTGGAGTTTTTCACTACTGATACCATGTTTCGTCTTGCTTCGGAGGTGGGTGAAGTGGAAGTAATTGCCTATGATCCTAAGGTCTCTCACACTAAAGACTATATCAGAGCCCAAGTGTGCTTTAATGTGGATAATCTGGCCAAGGCGACTAGGAAGTTGAAACGCAAGTCTGGCGAGACTGTGACCATAGAATTTGAAAAAGAAAAAATCCACAAAAGATGCTTCCAGTGCCTTCGCCTCACCCATGAGAAGATAAGGTGTCCTCTTCTCCGTAGAGTTGCTATTAAAGAGAAGCAGGAGGCACAAGTTCAGGTTCAGCAACATAGTCTGAATCAAACCATCCCAACTGCTAAACCAGTGAGAATAACAGAGGTTCCTCCTGGATTTCCCCCTATGTTCCCGGAGCTATCTAAACAAGATAAAAAAATGGCACTGTTGTATATCTCCAATTCTGATGAAACGGAGCGCAGAGCTAGAATTGAAAGAGTCAAGCAAGGTATTGCTGATAGTGCTGCAGAGGCTTCGGTCCGTCTAACAAGAATTACTAATGAGTTGGATAAGGGTTAAAGGCCATGTATTTTCTTACCAAGAGGAAACAATGGTATCGAAGAAGGTAAAACCCCTTTTGCTTGATGCATGTTCAGAAGAGAATGTACGGTCTCTTAGGATGAGGAAGCGTACTCCTTATCTTCACATACCTCTTTTTCTTCTGCTCCCACTTTGGTTCCGACGGGTTTTCAGCTTGGCCCTACTACGGGGGCGAGTCTCCGGGAATCAAAGTGTAAGCAAGTCCCAGAGGAGAAAGCCTCCCTTCTGGAGGAGGAAATCCAATACCATCCGGCCTCTTGTCTCCTTCAGTTCTCCTGCTCAACCTCTAAGCAATACAAAGATAAAATCATCACCTCCATCTTCATCCTCCAAAAACAAAACTGCAAAATTCACAGAATCTACGGTGGCTTCCATATTGAAGCCGCTGCCTCCCCAATGAGCATCTGGTGTTGGAACTGTCAGGGTGCAGGAGGCACTGACCCAGTTCAGAGAATTCGGGAAGTTATACGTCTACACTTTCCGGACTTGATTTTCTTGATGGAGACAGAACAAAAATTCAGTATGATTCTGGTTTGCAAAAGAGTTTTGGTTATGATAAGCTTTTCAAGGTGGAGTATATTGGTTTGAGTGGTGGCTTAGCGGTGATGTGGAAACATAGTTTTACTGTTGAGAATTCTATCTGGTGACTAGAGAATTATCGACATGAAGGTGTCTTCAGGTTCTTTGTCTTTTTTCATTTCATGTATCTACGGTGATCCAGTGAGAGCTAGGAGGCAGGCTGTTTGGGATCGCCTAATTGATATTGGGTTACTATGAGACTCAGCGTGGGCTCTAGCTGGTGACTTTGATGAACTCACGTCCAATGATGAGAAATTTAGTGGAGAGGAAAGATGTGAATCTACTTTTTGGGGATTCAGAGGTATGGCGCAGAATTGCAAATTTAAAGAGACCAGAAGCTTTGGGAATTCGCTCTCATGGGCCGGGAGAATAGATACGGTGTGGGTTCAGTGTCGTCTGGACAGGAGCTTTGGGAATGATGAGTGGTTCAACCTCTTCCCTAGATCACATATGAAATATTCCAACATGTGGGTTTCTGACCATAGACTCTTTTTGATCAGGTTTGTGTATGAGAGTGAAAACCATTACAAGAGGCGTTTTTACTTTGATAAAAGGATGACTGATGAAGAGAATTTTGAGGAATTGGTTAAACAGAGCTGGAGTGGTGAGGCTGAGGATACCTCTTTCACAGTTGCACGTATCACTCGGTGTCGTCAAGACATAGCTAAATGGAAACGCCAAGCTGGCTTCAATTCCAAAGACAAACTAATGCGTCTGAAATTGGATCTTGAATATGAAGTCTCTAAACTCCACCCGAACTTTCATACATTGAAACTTCCGCGCCAACAACTTGCTACTGCCTATATGGAAGAAGAAAGATTTTGGAGGCAAAAGTGTCGAGAGTAATTGTTAAAAGCAGGGGACCACAATACCTGATGCTTCCATAATTGTGTGAAGGGTAAGAAGATTCAGAACAGGATCCGCATGTTGCTAGATGAACTCGGCAGTGAGCATTTCTCTGAGGGTGCGAAGGGACACTTAGCAGTCGATTACTTCAGAGACCTCTTCATGAGCTCCAACCCGGTTGATCTTGAGTCTCTCTTTGAAGGTTTTCAGAGTCGAGTAACTCCGGAAATGAATACTGCACTCACCGCTATGGTCACAGCTGATGAGATTAAACGTTCTGCGTTTAGCGTAAAGGGTAGTAGCGTTCCGGGTGAAGATGGTCTCACGGGTGTTTATTATCAACGCTTTTGGCATATAGTGGGGCCTGCTCTTAAGGAAGAAATCCAGACCTTCTTCTCTACCTCGACTATTCCTGATGTCTGGAACCACACGCAACTCAGCCTGATACCTAAGATCCCCAAGCCATCAAGAATGCAGGATTTGAGGCGATAAGTTTGTGCTCAATGCAGTATAAAATTATCTCAAAAATATTGTGCAACCGCTTAAAGGTCTGTCTCCCTCAGCTCATATCAGAAACACAAGGGGATTTTGTCTCTGGTCGCTTGATATATGATAACATTCTCATCACACATGAAATGGTCCATGGTTAACGTACTAATAGTCGGGTTGATAAAGATTTTATGGTGATTAAGACAGACCTGTTGAAAGCATATGATAGAGTGGAATGGAACTTCCTGGAGGTTCTCTTGGAGAAAATGGACTTTGACAGGAGTTGGATAAAGGTGGATCATGGGTTGTGTTAGTTCTGTTTCTTACTCAGTTCTACTTAATGGCAACTCCCATGGTTTCATTAAGCCGGAACGTGGTATTAGACAAGGCGATCCACTATCACCCTTCTTGTTTATCTTGTGTGCTGAAGCCTTTGTTAGCTGTTTAAATTTCTCTGAAACGGCTGGCCGTCTACATGGCATCCTCTTGGCTGCTGAAATTCCCTATGTTCACCATCTCCTCTTTACTGATGACAGCCTCCTTATGTGTAAAGCTACTGTAGAGGAAGCCCACTAAATCACCCGTTGTTTGAAGCTGTATGGTGATGCTTCTGGACAGCTGATAAACCAAAAAAATTCTTATATCATATTTGGATCTCAGGTCGCTGAGGATACAAAGTCAGTGATCAAGGCAGCTCTTGGAATAGATACAGAAGTGGGTGATGATTCTTACCTTGGTTTACCAGAGTGCTTCAGTGGATCAAAACGGAAACTGCTTAGCTTTCTCCGTGAAAGGTTGGTCTAGCTCTGCCAATTTATGCTATGTCATGCTTCAAACTTCCTAAAGACACATGTGAAAGGATGACTAGTGCAATGATTGAATTCTGGTGGAGCAGTGGTAATAATAAAAACAAGATTGCTTGACAAAAACTATGCAGGTCAAAGGAAGTTGGTAATAATAAAAACAAGATTACTCTGTTAAATGTGGACAGGGGCGGACGGAGAGAGCGACGTATGGGGTCACGTGCCCCCGTCTAATTTTTTATTTTCATTAACAAATATTATGAATTCTACAGAAATTCCTCCGACCAAAATAAAAGCTTAGTGAAAAAAAAAATGTGACCCCAACTAAATTTGTTCCTCGCTCCGCCCCTGAATGTGGGTACAAATTCCTTGAGGATTTGCAGGAGATGAACTCCCCTTTTCCCACCTTACCTCCTATTGTAACACAACTCTTGTTAAGCCTTTGGAAAACAAAAACATCGCCTAAACTGCGACATTTGTTTCTGGTGGGCTCTCTCAGGTGCCTTAGCTGTGAAGCAAATATTACGCACCAGGGGAATCAACCTTGACCCTACTTGTCCCTTCTGTGGTACAGGATCGGAGTATATTTTCCATGTGTTGTTCCATTGCAGGTTTGCGCAGGAATTTTGGTCTCTATCCAGTATTTCTCCTCCCTCCTCTGGTTATTCTCAGACATCGATGTTTCTAAATCTGCATCATCTTGTGGCGTGTAGTAAGAATACATCTTTACCATCTGAGTCTCCTGCCTTTCCCTAGATCTTGTGTCACATTTGGAAAGCCATAAATATTTTTGCTTTTAAGCATGTGAGGTTGGAGGCTTGTTCTATTTACACTCTAGCTACTGAGGAAGCGAAGGTATGGCTCAGACTGAATGCAAGTGTTTTATCAGAAATAACCCCTGCAGTGGTATCCCACCATGCGGAACCGGTGAGATCTTCGTCCCCACCTCCTCATGATTGGTTTAAATGCAATGTGGGATCCTCTTGGAGTCCATCCTACCAGAATAGTGGGGCTGCTTGGATAGTACGAGATAATAAAGGCTCTCCACTTTATCACAGCAGGAGGTCTTTCTTTTATGTCATCTAAGAACTTGAAGCCTCCCTTCAATCACTTTCTTGGACCCTCCTTGCTCTCAAAGATTTTCGAATCAACAGAGTGGTCATTGAGTCTTCTTGCATCATGTCACGAGAAGCCTTGTTGCTACCAGGTGAATTCCCGGAGTTAAGGCTGTTGACAGAATCCATCATACAATCTCTCCATCAGTTTGAAGCCTGGAATCTTGAGCTTGTGGTACCGGAGAGAAACCGAGTGGCTACTCTCATTGCGGTGAGTGTCACAAAGGACCACATGTATCAATTGTATGTTGCTTTGGGAGGACCTTCTTGGTTATTTTCCACCATCAGAATTGAGGCTCTTTCTCCTTGAGTCTATGTCTCAGGTCTCAGGCGGTTTCGGAACCTTCTCGCATAGCCTTATTGGATGCTTTGTCACCTATTGGTGCTTATTTGTTTCTTTATTTATCATGTGTCGGATCTGCACACTGTTTTATTCTTTCCTCTCAATCTTCTTTTGAGGTGTGTGTCTGTCTTTTGGAGATTTTGTACTCTTTCAGAATTGCAATACAATCTGTGTTAAAAAAAAAACATAACCAAATCTATTGTGAATGATTCTCTTTGTATTTTATCTATGTATTTGTAACTGATAGAATGAATATTCCATTTTATATGGGGAAAATCGTATTTCAAATCTTCTGAAACCTATATGCACTTTAGATATTGAATTTTTCCACTTACACTTCTAATCTTCAATTTAATAATTTTAACATATTAAACCTGCCAAAAAAACTGATGATGTGGCAATATAATGTGGCAATAGTGGATGATGTGAGAGATTACTAGATAAGGAGAAGTTTAACCAAAACCCGATTTGACCATACAATTTGTTCATTCACCAAAATCACCAACACACAAAATTGTTTACAAGCTTTTCAAATTTAAACCAATCCCAAACAAAAAAAAAAGTTTAAACCAATTCACCAAGGAGAAGTGATCGCTTGCCACACTATCGAAGTCAGGAACGAGTAGATTAAAGCCACCAACGAATCCAAGAAACTGGTAGCTACATCAAGACTTTGCTTATTATGCTCTTTTT
The DNA here is from genome assembly GCA_932364175.1 of Eruca vesicaria subsp. sativa. NCBI lineage: Eukaryota > Viridiplantae > Streptophyta > Magnoliopsida > Brassicales > Brassicaceae > Eruca > Eruca vesicaria. The sequence goes on along the minus strand of CAKOAT010160710.1, from coordinate 75,826 downwards.
TTAATTACGAATGTTTCCAACCTTTGACTTTGATTTCGAACTTGACTCAGATCATAATAGACTTCACTGTGGTTTGGTGTCCACCTTGCCGTTTCATTGCACCAGTTTTTGTAGGACTGGCCAAGAAGTTCCTCAACTTTGTTGTAGGACCATGATTTCTACGATATGGCAAACTGAATAATTTGTTTATATAATGACAAAAAACAAAAATAATATATATAATACTTAATACTAAAATATGATAAACAAAGAATGATTTTGTATGGAGGCGAGACACTCTTTCTTTAATTCTTTAATTGCCCGTAGTGTAATGGCGTTTACGCAATCAGAATCCCAAGATACAACCACACTTCGACTATTCCGCATCACTCAAAATAGAAGCTAACGAACATATTTTTGTGTTGTACTCTGAGACACAAAATAAATAAATAAATACTATAGCATAACTATTCTAAGTGGAAGATGTATCAATCCAAAAATATGTGTCCTTTCTATAATGCTAACAAGCCATTTTATAGAAAAAGAAATGAGAAGCACATGTTTCATTTTCAACCAAAAAATGAAACCTCTGTGGTGCACTAATGGAGACTTTAAATTTTTTTTTTTTTTTTTGAAAGAATGTTAAATTTTATTCAAACAAAAAAAACATTTTTACATCAAGTGCATCCTATGTAGAGGTTTTATAAGAAAAACCAGAGCATAAAGAAATAAAGAAACATTCAAAATATAAACCAAACCAAAACTCTTCCCCTCAAGCTCAACCATGTGGAACAAATCAAGCTTGGAGGGACCATAAGAAGATCCTCATTAAAACCTCACCAAGAAAACCCAAGGAGGGATAAAACTATGATGAGGAAAAAGAGTAATCCTCCTATAGTCAGGGAAGTGTTTAGACACGCAACAAAAACCACCCCAGATCACCAAGAGAGTAACGAGCCAGACCCTCAACATCCCAAACCTCTTCCAATACTGAACTCCAGAGAAGCCGAGGACCAAACATCCGAGAGAGAAACAAGATATACCAGACCTCCCCTACCAACCAAAAGAGAAAACATGCCTAAACAACCATCATCATAAACAGCAAACATTCAACTTCTTCCAAACCAAACTCCCATAAGCTTTTCATATTTTCTACTCTTTCTCCTCTGTAAAGAGGTAATTTTATTCCTAACCAACTTATCCAGGTGAGCAATCAGATAAGAAGAAGACTGAGAAGAATCACCAACTCTCCTTCTATTTCTCTCACACCAAATAGTGTGAACAGCCGCTTGAAAGCTGAAACGGAACAAAAAAAGTAGAATATCTGTTGTGAAGACCATTAGTCACCATTTCAATCACATTAGACCAGCCATTCAAGATCATGTTACCCACCAAATCCCTAATAATACCACACCAAACCTCAGTAGAAAAAGAGCAATCCAAAAATAAATGATCTCTAGATTCAGTTGCAGATTTGCAGAGCCAGCATATGTGATCAGCTTGAGGATTCCACTTAAGAGTTCTATCACCAGTCGCAAGTCTATTATGAATTGCCAGCCACACAAGGAAGGAGAACTTAGGAGTGGCATCCGAGAACCAAACTCCTTTACACCAATTTACTTTAGGGGAATGAGTTCTTGTGATATGCCAAGTTTGAGAAGTTAAGAAACCTACTCCAAAATCACCATTTTCTTTCTTCCAAAGACAAGTATCCTTGTCCTGATTCAGACCTCTGCTCTTAATGTTCAAAATCTCTTTTTCAATATCCTGAAAAATAAGCTCTCTATGTCTTCTTGGTCTATAAACCTGAATAGCCTTTTCAACCGAAGAATTAATTGGAATGCCAAGGATTATGCAGCCTCTTTCCCCGGTAAGATCAATCAGTCTACCCAAAGACGACCATCTATCAAACCAGAAACCAGTGTTTGAACCGCTATTTATCTCCACTCGAACCAACTGAGAAGCCAAAGGCCTCAAATTAAGAAGCTTTCTCCACATCCAAGACCCAAGAGTGCTTTTTCCTTTGATGCTCCAAAACGATCCTTTTCTAATAAGGTATTTCCAAACCCAATGAACCCACAGAGAAGTGCTATTAGACAGAAATCGCCATATAAGTTTCAAACAAGAAACATTATTTGCTTCCAATAAATTTTTCAGACCCAACCCTCCCTCATCCTTCGGCATACAAACATCCTTCCATGCAATTTTTGCTTTGCTAGTTGAAAGAGTAGGTCCAGACCACAAAAAAGCAGAGCAAATACTGTTGATCTTCTGAATACAGTTACTCGGGAGCCTATAGGCGGACATCTAGAAATTAACCAAACTGTAGAGAACTGAACCAACAAGCTGCAAACGACCTGCAAAGGAAAGATGCCTCGCAGTCCAGGTAGTAACTCTAGCTATGATCCTGGATATAAGAGGAGTATAATCGTTCACATTCATCCTTTTGGTAAGAAGAGGAAGACCGAGATACCTGACAGGAAGAGTACCAGCTTCAAAAGGAAATTCATTCAAAATAGAGATGCTATCCTCAGCTTTAACACCAGCTAAATATAAGGTGGATTTCTCTAGACTTATATTCAGACCAGACATAGCAGCAAACTCCTTGAAAACAGATAAAATCCCTTCAATAGAGCTTTTTTCCCATCAGAAAAAACTAACACATCATCAGCAAAACATATATGAGTCAAGCATAAACCACTGCAGTAAGGATGATAACAATACTTCCATCTTTCACAGACCTATCCAACAGTTTCGAAAGCACTTGCATACATATCACAAATAAATAGGGAGACAAAGCACATCCTTGGCGAAGTCCCCTTTTGCTATTAAAATATCCAGAAAGTTCACCATTTATTTGGATAGAAAAAGAAGCAAGCTCAATGCATTTCTTAATCCATAAGATGAATTTCGCAGGCAGATTCAGGGCTTCAAGGACCTTCAACAGAAATGACCACTGAACAGAATCAAAGACCTTTGATATGTCAATTTTCACAGCACAACGCTCCGACACATTATCCTTATGATAACTCTTCACAATCTCAGAAGCTAAAAGGACATTCTCCATTAAGAGTCTATCTTTCACAAAGGCCGACTGGTTTAAAGAGATGAAGAGAGGAAGTATTTTTTTTTTCATTATGCTGGCCAATATTTTCTAAATCGCCTTGTAGATCACATTGCAACACGAGATAGGCCGATAATCTTTCATAGTACAAGCATCATTCTTCTTCGGAATAAGTGCCAAAATAGTAGAATTGATTCCCTTAGGGAGAAAACCTTTGTCAAAGAAACTCTGAACCGCAGTAACAAAATCATGTCCAGTGATATGCCAAGAGGCTTTGAAGAATTCAGAGGTGTAGCCATCAGGGCCAGGAGACTTATCCTTAGCCATGGAGAACAAAACCTTTCTAATTTCCTCAGCAGAGACATTCCCAAACAGCATACTACCATCCTCAACAGAACATTCATAATTAAGAAGCGATTTCAGATCAGCAACATTCACCTCAATGTAGTCCGCAGGAACATGGTTCAGAAAATTATAGAAATGATTAACCGCTTCCTGCTTGATATCTTCTTGAGTATCAGCAACTGAGCCATCAGCTCTCTTAATTTCCCTAATAGCATTGCGAATTTCTCTAACCTTAGCTGCTTTATGAAAACTCTTATTATTTCTATCCCCAACCTCAAGCCAGTGAATCTTTGCACGTTGACTAATAACCTTCTCTTCCAAGTCTGAGAGAAAAGACCATCTTGCATACGCTACAGATTCAGCTTCCATGTTAATCTGATTCGGATCACTAAGATTCACACCCTGGGCTTCGCAAAGGTTATGATAAGCTTCTTTTGTTTTTTGAAAGATATCTCCCACCTTATCTTTACTCAGCCTCTTTAACATGGGTTTAAGAGCTTTCAATTTCTTCGACAATCTAAAAAGCGCAGAAGTAGAGTTAAAAAGAGGCTCAGTATCATTCCAAAACCCCTCCACAACGCGAAGAAACTCAGGCATTTCAGTAACCGCATTCACAAATTTGAAGGGCTTGCGGGGCTTCATATTCTCAGTCTTAATCACAATTCTGCATCGCTGATGATCAGAGCATCCACTAGCTTCAAAGACACAATAGGATTGGGAATGAACTCTCACCCAAGCTTCATTTATTAAAGTTCTGTCCAATTTCTTACAAATGACCCCATTATCCCTCTTATTGCACCAAGTAAACCGAGGCCCCTGATAAGTCATGTCCAGCAAACAACAGTAGTCAACCATATTCTGAAAATCTTTCATGCCCGAATAAGCATGAAAATCCAACACCGAATGCTCATTATCATTAAGAATCTCATTGAAATCACCTTGAATACACCATGGAGCTTTACTTATAATGGGAGAATCATGATGAGCTTTAAGGTCCCTCCAAAGCTCCTTCCTTTCCTCCACAAGATTCAGACCATAGACAAAAGAACAAAAAACCTCCTCAACCATACCAGCCATGAGAATAGAACAAGTAATCAGTTGCTCAATCTGAAAACAAGGAGTAACTCTCACCTCTGAATTCCAAAGAACCCACATTCTCCCCAATCTATTATGAACATAGTTTGTAATATAATTCCAGCCAGGAAACACCTTATCAATGATTACCTTAGCTTTACCTTCCTTAACACGCGTCTCGAATAAACAACCAAATTGAAAACCACTTCTCCGAACCCTCCTTGACCACCATATGCTTAGTAGATTTGTTAAAGCCTCTTATGTTCCAGAAAAAACTCGACATATTAGCGACGGGTTTTCGTCTTTCTCAGATAACTAGGGCCATCACCCTGAGCTTTCTAACCTCCTCCTTTATTACTGAGATACCTGTGATTCATTTTTGAATCTCGAGGCAGAATTTGTCGAGGAACAAAAATATCTTCCTTGACTGTTTCTTCTTCCTCCTCTGTTTGTTCAAGCAGATCATTTTCAGTTTCCACAGGGTCTCCTTCTTCTTCCGTGGCTAGGACGGAGAATCTCGACAGTGTGAGAATAGGCGCCTGATCTTCCTGCCTTTTGTTCGATGATCTACTCGCTTTCCCTGGGGATTTCCATACTTCCTCATTCACTTTCATCTTCTCATTAGGTGTAACCATTTCTGGAGAAACACTTCGGTTACCCCCAGCATTTGACACCATATCCGTAGGACTAACATTATCCTTAACGTCATCATTCTTAACCTCCGATGTATCATTTTTAGCCTTTTGTGTTTCAGTGATCCCTGCATCTTCTTGGTTTCCCGTCTGATCTTCCTTTATGTTTGAACATGACTTTACCGAGTGACCCCATTTATCACATTTGGAACATTTAGTTGGAAGCCACGGATAGATGTACTCCAACAAAACCTCTTCTCCATGTATAGTAAAGTTCATCTTCTTAGGTAGATCTTTTGTCAAGTCCACATTCACAAATATTTTTGCTACTTCCAGGTCCAGACATTGAGCAGTGTGTGGGTGAAGCCTTACTAGAACTCCAGTCGGGCTTGTCACAAAGCTCAGACTTTGCCAAGAGAACATACTCAGAGGCACATTCTTAATGTGAACCCACATCGGAATGGACTGACTTGGTGGCTTATCCTTCTCAGTCACAGGTGACCACTTTGTCATGACAACGGGAACTCCTGCGATATTCTACATACCCCTTCGTAAAACTCTGTTCTTATCCGCTTGGTTTAGAATTCTAAACTTCATCATAGTTGAGTTCACCTCAAACACTTCAACCTTCTGTGATCTGTCGTTCAAAGTCCATATCTTGTTCACTATTGAATGAACTTTAGCTATATGTGGTGTCTCATCAAGAAATTTTCCAATAAGAAAATCATCCCATAGTGGCTTCACATCCTTCACTATCTCCTCTAGAACCAGAACAGATCCTATACCATCCTTCATTGTAACTTCCACCTCATATTTTTTAAGAACCTTCTGATCCTGAGCAACCTTAGCCCAAGTGTTCTTTGAACCAACCAAACTTGCGTTTCCAACCTTATCAGATCCCAGAGCAGTACCAAGAGAGGTGCCCCCTACCATATCAGAACCCAGAACTGCCTTTCCAACCTTATCAGAACCCATCCCAGTATCTCCAACCTTATCGGAACCCAGATCCATATTTCCAACCTTGTTGGAAGTCAGATCCGTAGTAGCAACCCTTTCCAAATTCAAAGCAACTCCTTCAACTAGGCCTGGGCAATCGGGTACCCAATCGGGTATCGGTTCTACCCAATCGGTAATCGGGTAAATCGGTATTAGACATATATATACCATTCGGTATTTTACAATAAATTCGGGTCGGTTCGGTTTGTAATTGGCCGGGTTCGGGTCGGTTCTCTACTCTAATTCAAAATCCGAATTGTACCGAAATTTTTTCGGGTTAAGAATGGTTCGGTTAATTTATGTAACCAGAGTATTCAATTACCCTATTTAAATCCGATTTAACCGATTCAATTTATAAATAACCGACAAAATAAATAAAGTAACGATTCATAATCAAAACAAGAACTTAATAAGCATAACTTTAACCAAAAACCATAAGTTTGACATAGTTTACCAACTCATGAAAACATGACAAAAGATTGATCAAGTAGCCGATGAAAAACTGGGAACAATGAAGAAGCATTTATGATGAAAAAAAAACATTGCTACTCCATGTCCCTGTAAACACATAACAAGATGAATCATTTAGCAAACTGAGCAAACTAAACACAAAGAGAGTGATAAACTTATTCACATAAAGACATGAAGTTTCAATTTACCTTTACTAATTGCCGCATAACATGACTTAGAAAAACATCACACAAGAAGACCAATACAAAGATACCTTCAGAACATCAAACAACAAAAACTAGTATTACAGTATTACCATTGTAACAAATAAAAAATCAGAGTATATCAAATCAGTGGAGATTAATTACCTTTTCTCGTATGAGAATAGCTAAGCCTCAGGACCATTGTCATCTCCAATACCAAACTCTGCAAAACAATTTTAAAACTGAGTTAGAAACAGAATCATAAACAAAATATTATGAGTTATGAATATCATAAATATGTTAAATATTACCTTTCTCAAGCTGGTCAAACATTTCAAACTCTGAGAGCAGTTGAGCACTTGTGATCAATGTCGGGTCAGTCCCATTCTTCATATCTTGCCTCATCCATTGCTCAGTACACATGAGGACTTCAATCATGTAATGAGTCAGGCAGGACCTATTAGGATCTAAAATCCGACCACTGGTGCTAAAAGCACTCTCGGATGCAACAGATGAAACTTGCATAGCAAGTACAGCTTTAGCCATCTCAGCCAAGATAGGATACTTTACAGAATTCACCCTCCACCAAGACAACACATCAAATTCTGCACCCCTCATAAGCTGTGGGTTCTCAACAGGATCTGTGAGATAAACTTCTAACTCACGCCTTGCTACTTCATCTGCATTGTCAGCAACCATCTCCTTATAAGCCAGATCCATTCTCTAATAACCCAAATCATCAACCAAATCCATCTTCTCAAGAATCTCAGATGATTGATGTTGGTTAGCCCGTGGAGTATGAGAAGATGCACCATTTGTCTGGCCGTAAAGAGCAGCATACTCGATATACATTGACTCGAGGACATAGAAAACTGAATCAGACATAGCCTTGGAGTCAACAGAATCTTCACCATACAGCTTATCAAAACACATCTTAGCAAACTTCATCTTCTTTGTTGGATCAAACACAGTTGCAATGATCAGCATCTTGTTGATATTCTTCATTCCATCCCAATACTTAAGAAATTTCTTCAACATTTCATCAGCTCTGTTCTTCAGTTCGTCGTCTCTGCTATTACTCAGAAATGAGAGGTTCCTCTCGATTGTAACAATCTCACCATAACACTTATGCGCATTCAAGCTGGTGGAAGCAGAAACAACCAAAGTGGAGTTGTAGAAAATCAGCAGAAACTTCACCAACCTGTGACAGAAACAATAGAGTGTATGTAAATATGTTAACGTCAATATAAATATTATTTTGTGCAAGTATAAACAGGTCAATAGGTTACCTTTCAATGGCATGCCAATCAGTTGATTCAGGAGGTCCAACACGTCTGTTCCCATTATCCAATTCTTGGAAGTAGTCATGGTACAACCTATCTTCTAGTAGCATCTTGTCAAAAGCAACTCTGTACTTCAGGGCATTGGTCAACATTGTGTATGTTGAATTCCATCTGGTTTTCACATCCAATGTGAGACTTCCTCTTTTCAGCTTCCCTGAATCAACCCTCAGCTCAAATGACCTCTGCCTAACATGAGATGACCTAACATAGGATACACCATTGCGTATAGCCTCCACATTTTTTGATACCTCATTCAACCCATCCCTCACAATCAAATTGATGATGTGAGCACTGCATCTGACATGCATGTAGTCTCAATCTAACACAAATGCTTCATTGATGACCAAGCCAAAATCTCTTTGAAACTTCTTCAGAGCCAAAGTGTTGGCTGTTGCATTGTCCACAGTGACACAAAAAACCTTCTTAATCTCCCACTCAGCCAGACATTCGAGTAGAGTACTAGCAATTGTTGATGCTTTGTGATCTGAGACATACTTAAAGCCGATGATCAGTTTCTTGAGCATCCAAAATGCATCGATGAAGTGAGCTGTGATCACCATGTAGCTTGCACCTGTTTTATAAAAAATAAATAGCAAATAATAATCAGATATGCTACTACACTAACATAATTAAATCATATTAAATGAGAAAGAAATAAAAACAAACCTGTATTTGGAGCAACCCATATATCTGTAGTTAGAGACACCCTTTGCTTGTTTGAGTTAATCCAGCTCTTCAACAAAGCCTTCTTCTTCACATACATTTGCACAATGTCTCTGCTTGCTGATCTCCTTGAATGAGGCCGGTAGTGGTTGACTCGAGAAGAGAAGTGTCTCCAGGCAACACTTTCCACAAAAGACAGTGGCAACTCGCCTAGCACCAACATCTCATTTGTTGCCTCTCTGAACATAGGCTCACTTATCTTTGCAGCTTGCATTGTTCCATTTCCTTTGATCACTTGCTGAGACTTGTTTTCCTTATAAGCATGGTATTCTTTGCATGCTTCCAAATGCTTGGTCAAATTAGAAGTCCCTGACTTAGACTTGCAGCCGTATGACTTCTTGCAGTAGTGCCAAAAACACTTGTTTCTGTCTTCTTTAGTCCTGGTGAAGTGATCCCACACATGAGATCTTGGAAGGATGACTTGTTTCCATTAGTTGTACTTGATTCTGGGGAATCTTTTCTTTTTCCTGATTCAGGAGTTGGAACAACTTCTGTACTTTCACCAGCTTCTTGTCCATTGTCATTGGCATTCTCTTCAGCAAGATTCATCACTTCTTCAACGTCGTCTTCATCTGGAAAGCATGAGGAACCCATCTGAACACACACATACAATATTTGATCAGTAACTAAGAATCAAATCAAGCTAAGAGAAGAACAAAAAACCATCAAAGACTAAGAATCAAACTACTATTTGGACACTATCCATAATCGAATTACAGAAAGTATAAGAGATTATAATACGAACCTGTGATTGAATTGCAGACTGCAGAGATTAGAGAAAGAGGAGACGATGGAGAATACGAATTGAGAAGTTTGGAACTTTGGATATGGTTCTTTCCATGGGGAAAGAGGGGTTTATATAGAACTTCCATGGAGAAATACGAATCGAAAAGCAAGTGGTATTCAATTGCAGTAGACAAAGCATGCACGGAGTGAAGGAGACGAAGAGATTAGCAACAATTGCCGTCGACGGTTCTGTCTTGGGAACAAGCTAAAGTTTTGGTGTCTCGACTCGCTCAACCACTAACCCTAAAGGGTAAAGGGCCTAACGGAGGCCCATAGTAACTTACACTAAAACCCGATCCGAACCGAGGTCCATAGTAACTTGGATTCGAGGACCAGTCGGTGATTTCAGCATAACCCAATCCGAACCGGTACTTGCTTAACCGGGTGCCAACCGGAGCGGTTCTTCGGTATAGTTAATTTCTGCCCAGGCCTACCTTCAACCTTATTCGCAGCCATATCAGAATCTCCAATCAAATCAGAACCCAAAATAGAACTGTCAACCAAATCGGAATCCAGACCAGACCCTCCAACGTTATCGGAAATCAGATTTGAATCAACCTTAGCATAAACCAAAACCTTACCTTCGCCTTGAGAAAAACCCAAACCTTTGTCTCCCCCATGATCGGAACTCAGTGCCCCCGCCGTAGACGTACCCCCACTCATCAGAGAGGAAGGTGACTCCGACGGAAACTCCTTAACAGCCGTGATCGGAATCGAGAAAAGAACAAAATCGCAGTCGCCTTTTTTTCGCCTTCAAAACGATGCGTTTTTTGCTCTTAAGAATTTTAAATTTTATCAATTAATATATGAATTTATTTCACATTTTGACCAAAAAAATAAAGAGTAAAATTATTATTATTTGACTCATTCAAACAAAATAATATACTTTAAATGAATTTATTTTTTATATTTTATAAATATAAAAGATCAACATATATTTGGTTTATAAGATTATGTTAAAGAACATGAAGTCCAACTAACAAATCAAAACTCAAATCCAAATATCTAGTATGTATATTTGTTACTTTATAAAAATTTCTCAAATTACATATATTGACCTCCATTTTCTCATTCAAATAAAATTTTATTTTGATATATGAATACACTATTCATAATCTCTAAAAAAATAGTTCCAACAGTTGTCTTCTTCAAGATCGATGTCGACGAATTGCAATAGGTTGCTAAAGAGTTTAAAATCGAGGCAATGCCCACTTTTGTCTTCATGAAAGAAGGCGAGATCGTCGACAGTGTTGTCGGCGCAGCTAGGGATGAAATCCATCAGACATTGGTGAAGCACGGTGGTGTTGCTTCTGCTTGAAGAGTTTCAAACTTTATAATCTTTTCAAAGTTTCCATCTCTATGCCCTTTGGTGTTATGTAATAAAAGTGATGAATTTGGTATTTATAAACTTAATCTTGTTTTACAAACATGGATTGTTAACTTCACAACAGCATGAGTAATTGTGTAATAACACAAGATTGAGTTTTTTTTTTGTTTCTTTAAGTGTACTGATATCTTTATGTTGAGTTAAAGATCGATTCTTTACTTGTTTGTCTTGTATTGTTTGCGTTTCACTCTCCTCTCTGGTTTGTTCACTCATGTGTTTTGTGTTTAATAAAGAACAGTAAAGACACACCAGATTTGTCCAGTTCACGTGTCTCAAAGTGAGATCATTACGTCTGGCCGAGGTGTTCCTCGGAAATCCACTAGAAAGCTTGGTTACACTTAACCCTTAGAGACAAAACAAAACCATAGACTCACGGCTGCTCTCTTCGGTTCTCTTATTCTCTCTTACCCTAATGTCCCAGTTGGTGTCAGCTTTATATCACTGCACTGGCGGTGCAACACTCCTCTCTCTCCTCTGTTTTCTTTGCTTTTTCGTACAGAGGAAGGAGACAAAATGCCAATTCATACAGGCTAATTAATTACTCCTTTAGCATTCTAATCCTAAGACCGCACTTGAGCTTCTCGTGCTTGTTTCTTCTTAACGGTCAACTGATACCTTCTTCAGTTCTTGACACTTAGGCAATAACCAACACTTTATAACAAAGTGACGAATTTGGTATTTAAAAACTTTCTGATCTATTATTTTGAAAGTTTTCATCTTTTATGTTCTTTGTTGTTAGTATGTAATAAAGTGGTGCAGTTTGCAAATTTGGTATTTATAAACTTATATTGTTATGATCACAAACAGGGATTGATAATTCAAACAATAGCATGAGTAATGCTTTTGTGTAATGCACACACATATTGAGTTTTTAATTCTAGTGTACTGATCTCTTTACAACAGAGACTTTGGAGACATCTCCACCAAGTTCTTCAAAGAGTACTAACAAGTTCCCTCTTGGCTTCAACCACGAACGCGGAACATGGTACCTATAAAATTTAACAAAAAGATTTGTTTTTAACAAGAGAAAGGTTATGGTGGATTAGGAGTTTATGAAGGAAGATAAAGGTTCAGTTGGTTAAAAACAAAGCATTTGAAAAGAAAAGAAAAAAAAGCATTTGTTATTTACCATCTTTGTGTGGGTTCGCCACAACCAGATTGGCATTTGGCTTCTCTGTATGTGCCTGCGTAGTTACAACTCCCGCAGTTTCCTTTGGCGAAAGCCATCCAGTATCTCCCTAAGCTTTCTCCATTTATCCAAGCTTGTCCTTTCCCCATACTCCTCAGGTCCAAAGCCAGCGGCTCATTTCCTCTAGGAGCGTCAAAGAAGGCCTGTAAAATGTGATAGCAAAGACATAGTAAGTCTAGTTGGAACAACTTTGTCTACTACTCCCTCTATCTCAAAATAAATGACTCTTAGAGAATTGTTTTTGTTTCAAATTAGAAGACCTTTTCAAATTTAATAAAATTTATTAATTTTATATGCTATATTGACTTTTTGCATTCTCTAATTTATTTTTCTATTAGTTGAAATATTGTTAGATGTACAGTTAATATTTTTTTTATTTAAAAATATTAAACCAATTATTTCTAGTAGGACTTGGTTAGAGAGGGCAGGGATTATAAACAGGTTGTTCTTTAATTGTTAGATGTTTTCTTTGTTTATCATTGGGAAATAAAAATAGAAATCAGTTTGATTCAGGATGAGTTAGGAGCAAAGCTTGGACAAGTCAGATTTGCTTATTTAATTTACCTTGTACCAGGTCAAAGGCTGTTTGTTTTGCTTTGCTAATGAGCCTTTCATCCAATCCACAGAGGAAGCTTCCGTAGGAGAGATCAAGTTCATTGCTTCACCTCGCAGACCAACCTGTTTAAATACGGTTTGGGGAAATGTTGTTTAGTTTCAGAGGTTAAAGAGGATAGAGTCAAGGAGAGCTTCTTCTTCTCTTATACATCTCTCACCTGATATGTCCATTTCTGTCGACTCAAGTCTTTGTTACCCCCGTCAAGGCCGTGCAGCGCGACAGACCCGACAATCCCCGTGGCCCACGTCTCAAAATGTGCTCCAACATTCTTCAAAAGAAGACAAGAGTAGAAACATATATATATATATTTTAATCAGCCTGTCTGCAACAAGACAGCAAAAGTGATGTACTTTCATGCTATAAACTGACCGGCAAACCAACTGCTACGCTTAGTAGAGCGATTCTGTTAGCTCCACCTCGTAGATTGACCGGTGCACTAAAGGAAAACTTTTTGTTTTCT
>CAKOAT010160710.1:0-62479 GCA_932364175.1 Eruca vesicaria subsp. sativa | reverse complement strand
CCCCCCCCCCCCCCCACGAGAAATAAATAAATTAAAAAAAAAACATTCTCAAATAATGTTTGATAAGCAATGACAAGATTTACAATTGGAGATTCAAGACGTACCTGGTTATGTACCAAAGGTAATCACTTGTATCTCGTGTGACATTGATCTGCTCCAGCAATCCAAGAGCTGTGATTGTCCCACGGTCTCCATAACTAGCAATATCTTCATCGTATCGACCTACTGAGTACAAGATAGAGCCAGATGGAACCATTTGCACATGTGATGTCTTTGCAACAACCTGTCCCACAACTTCATATTAGCTTCTCCATTATGTCTTCAACACCAAAACAACATAAATCTTTTCTTTCTTTTTTTTTCAAATACCGTGGCAGTGTTGAAAACAACGTTTCTGCAATCAGGAAGAATGCTTGTGGACCAAGCAGGTAGAGTGTAGTGCCGTTTATTGAACACTACTTTTGCAGGTGCGTTCATGTGATAGTTCGATAGGAACGCGACACAACTTCCTTTACCGGCAGAGAAAACATGAGCCTCCTCGTAGTTTCCTAGTTTCGTAACTTTGGGTTCAGAAGAAACTAAGGCACTTTCACATTGCTTGATTGCTTGGTGTAGCTGCTTAAGATGGCTGTACTTAGGTTCCTGGACTAACCCTGCATCATTGGGAGCAAAAGGAGTTCAAGTTAAATGTAAAAAAAGAGAGCTCCACAAAACTAAGTGTTAAGATCATGGTACCGTATTCATCGATGGGAGCATCATAATCATAACTAGTGGTGATAAATGGACCTCCTGCTGTGCGTCCAAAGTTTGTTCCTCCATGGTACTGTCACATAACCACACACATTAAGTAATTTATAACAGATTTTTCATAATGTTTGCGTTAACACGTTACCATGTAGTAATTAATATAGGATCCACCCTTTTGTATGAAACGTGTGACTCCAAATGCTAAATCTTCTACAGGTCGTTTTGGAATGGTTCCACCGAACTCTGTAAACCTTTTCGCCATCATAGTGAACAAACAACATAGAAATCAATACCCATTTCTCTCACAAGTTTTCTATATATTCACAAAGAAAAGCATTATTGTTTTTACCAGCCACTCCATGCTTCTGTCCACATTTTTGGCTTGTATGGTTTGTTTGGAGTGAAATAATCGCAGTAGAATCCGTTGCAAGCGTTAATCTACAAAGAAGAGATTAATATTAGAAGATAATTCTTATTAATCACACAAAAGATTGGTCTCACAATTGGATCAGGTGCATCATCTTCCTTGCACATCACCCACGGGACTCCAGTTTTTAAACCAACCGCCATTTTCGCAGCCCAATTAACGTATGAGTGACCAGCTGGTCCAAGCGCTTTAAGCTCAGGACCAAACTCATTCTCAATCTGCAATTCTCAAAGATACAAACCTTTTATCTTCAAAAGATCAAACAGGTAAACAAATGTTTTTTTTTTTTGTAAATTGGTAGTGTACCTGAGATAAGATGATAGGTCCACCTTGTGACGCGAAGAATCTATGGTCTTTCATCATCTGAACAATCTTCTGCGTGAAGCCTTGCATCGCAGCCTTAACAATACAACACATGTTACACTATATGAATAGCAAAAATTATACAGAATGTAAACATCAAATACCATAGTTTCATTTACCTTGAAGGGTCCATTATCTGATCTGAAGCTAATCCCAGGTACGTACTTCAACCAAACAGGAAACCCTCTACACGATTTTCAAGGGACAAGGAAAATTCAAAATTTAAAATTTAAAATTTAAAATTTGGACAATGAGACAAAAAAAAAAAAGTAATAAAAAAAAGTTTTTATTTTTCTTCATTTATTGAAGTATTACCCAAAATTCCATTCTGCACAAACGTAAGGACCGATTCTGAGATGAACATAAAGCCCCACGTCTTGTACTGTCTTAATGAATCTTACTAAATCGTATCTCCCTCTGAAATTGTACTGCAAAACAAAACCCGAATCTAGTTTCATACTAAGATTCAGACTTTAATAGGATCCAACAAGAATCTAATCTCAAAAAGGTTTTCACTTTGAATGGGATTTAGTAAGAAGAAGAAGATGAAGAAAGTTATACAGTGCCAGGAGAAGGTTCATGACCATTCCAGAAAACATAAGTGTCAATAACATCCAAGCCTCCATCTTTAGCCTTCTTTATAAGATCTTCCCACATCTAACAACACACACCAAGATCAAACAAAAAACAAAACAAAAACAACCATTTATTTCTGAGATTTGTTACCTCGGGGGTGCTTCTTGGGTAGTGGATGGAGCCGGAAAGGAGGATTCTACGGTGGCCATTAATGACAATTGCTTTATTGTCGTAGGTGATACTGCATTGGATCATGGCGGACCCAATTAGCATTGTTGTTAGCAAGAAACATAGGATCTTGGTGAGAACCAATGTGGTTCCCATTTTTTTTTTTTTTGAAAGATGAAGATTTGGAGTTGAGAGGGAAATAAATTCTTTCAAAACAAAACAACAAAAAAAGGAAGGAACGATCAGAGAAGAAGCAAAAACTCTGTGTTAAAGTGTCGTTGGTCTGATATATCTTCAGTTTCGCCTCCCACTCTCCACTAATTTTGTATATATAAACATAAAATAGGTGTGGTGAATTAGTTGAGAACAAAAAAATTAATTAATGGAACTATCCAAATAATCTAAACTAAGAGGTCGTATTACTTTATTTGTATTTAGCAAACAAAAACGTTTATTTTATGTACCGTGGAAAAAAATGATTCTTCGATATAAGTTTTTTTTTCTGTAAAAGGGCTTAAGTGTTTAAAGTATCTTGATTAAGAGATTTAATGGTTGTTCTGAATGAGAAAAGAATTACTTGAAACTAAATATTTTATGTCTGTGCATTTCTCTTCATGAACTATGTAACAATGTGTATATCACTATGAATCGAACATAAATTAAGAGAAAAAAAAACAATTTGAACTTTTGAATTGTGGGACTACAAACTGGATGTTGTCATCATTTTAAACGAGTATAGCTAAAGAAATTGAACAACAATTTTGCCATTCATAAAAATCGAACCTAGACAAAAGAAAATATAAACACATTTAACTTTTCAGCCAGAACAACATATATATATATATATATATATATATATATATATATATATATATATATATATATATATATATATATATATATATATATATATATATAATAGTAGCTAGTGTAAAAACAAGAATACTAAAAAACTAAGTCAACAATAGCATAAATCATTTGACTTACTGAACATCTATACTATTAAAACAAAACTTCTATTAGAATTGTGTCTTTTATTTTTTTTTAAATACAAAATATGCCATTAGCTTTTTTTTTACTTTAATAAATAAATGAGAGTATATTTTAAAAGAACTATCAAACACATTCTACATTAAACATCGAATAAACGACCTATTTCCATACCAGAAATATTATATAGCAATAATTCTACACAATCTTTCATGTTCGTCCTAATCGTACACTTTTTAATTATATGAACCTAATTGCACACATTTTAAGTATATGAACATATTTACCTCCATTTTCAAAGATCAAAACCCAAAACCACATAGACAAAAGTTTAGTTTGGTTGTACTGATTTAGAATCTAAACTGATATCAAACAAATTGATATCGAACTGAAATTAAAACCTGACATAATATTCAAATAGAACATGACCCAACATCCTACTAAAGAGTTAGATCGAGTACTATTTGATATCATGTTGAATCGGGTTTTAATTTTAATTTGATATTAACTAGTTTCATCGGTTTAACTGATTTGATATCGATTTAGATTTTAAACTAGTAAAATCGAACTAACCCTTCACATGTGTGGTTTCGGGTTTGATCTTCAAAAATAGGGTAAATAGGTTTATATACTTAAGATGTGTGCAACTAGAACAATCATAAAAGATTATGTAAAATTGTTAATATATAATATTTTTTTGTGGAAATAAGTCGTTTATCCCTAATCATAAGACCATCTACTCAAATACAATTTGGGGGGAGGGGTATATACAGTTTACCCCTAATCATAAGACCATCTACTCGAATACAATTTGGGGGGGAGGGGTATATCAAGTACTTACCTATGTTCTCAGCTGACGAATGTTTTCACCACAACCTACATGAGTTTCGAAACCAACCAGTTTGTTATTGAGTTTTACCATAGAGATTTAAAGTTTCATACATACGCCTCAACATCAATGTTACTTTTATACTCATGTGTCCTATATTTGACGAACATATAGTAAAATATCTTAACATACGTGGTAACCTATATGTTTTAAAAATGTTATTTAAATAGAAAGTGAAATAAACATAATACATTTCCAGTTTGCATAACAAACAAAAAATCTCATATTTAAGTTGCTCTTAATTTTAGCAATGATTTGTTTTTTTGTATAACTGTTTTGATATTTTTGTACATGGTTATTATTTTTAACAGTGAATATTACTTTTTTGGGCAAAAACAGTTAATATTATTTGTTTATTAAATGTTTGTTATTTCTAAATGGATATTAATTCAATGAATATAGAAAATAATATCCTAGAAATAGTTAATGTGCATCTATATTTGATGTAAATTTTCTCATCTAAATTCATAATATTTAGCTTTTCTTTTTCTTAATTCATGAGTTTCAAACCTGGGTAGCAAACAATATCTTCTAATACACAGTTTATTAATGATTTACATATCTACCAAAATACTAGTACAAGCATAATAAACCATTTTATGATACAATACTGAGAAAACACAATATAAGGACACTACCAATATTTTTTGACCTTAAAGGCTTTTTTTTTTAACTTGGGTAACAATCTCATTTTCGTTTAAAAATAGAAAATATATAATATATGCTTCCAAATTTATTTCACCAAATCTATTCATTAATAAAATTGGATCCGCGAATTAGCCGACTTACAAAGCCATGCCAACGATTTTTTGTTTCATGTTATTAAACCTAGATTTTGACCCTGCCCAGTTATCAACGTATTAGACTTTTTCTTTTGTGTTAGAGTAGTGGAGAGGCTTTTTTTAACGCGTAAAATTTTTTGATAACACATATTTTTGGTTGTTAATTAAATATAAATATAAATATTTGATTTTTTATAGTTTTAAAGTTATCTAAAATATTAAAACTAAGTGGAGAACTAATACTTATACAAAAAGGATAGTTAGGTAAACAATTATTACATTAAAATTCTAAAAATATTAATTCTTTAAAATTAAATTATATGAGGGTGAGTTCATAACTTTTAAAATCATTTTCAACATCTATGAATATTTTAAAAACGTATACAATCAACAAAACTATAACTGTATTAAACAATCAAATATTAAATACATAATCTTATAAGTAAGAATTTGTTTTTAAACTATCTACCAAAATATCTGATACAAGCATAATGAACTATTTGTATGATACAATGTTGAGAAAACACAATATATGGACACTATCTAAACTCTTAGACCTTTATATTATTTATTTTATCTTTTAACTTGGGGACAATCTCAATTTCGTTTAAAAACAGAATCGGAATGTAGAAAATATATAATATATGTTTCCATATTTATCTCACCAAATTTGTTCATCAATAAAATTGGATCCGCGAATTCGCGGACAATTACAAAGCCATTCCAATGATTTTTGTGTTTCATATTTTCAAACCTAGATTTTGACACTCTAAACCCAGTTATTAGCATATTTTTCTTTTTCTTTTGTGTCAGAATAGTGAAGAGGCTTTTTGTTAAAACATAACATTTTTTATGTAAATTAAATGTATAAGTAAATATTTGATCTTTCTATAGTTCGAAGTCTTATAAAATATTAAAACTAAGTGAAGAACTAATATTTTTACAAAAATGCATGATAGGTAAATTAAACAATTATTACATTAAAAATTATAAAAATATTAATTCCTTAAAAATAATTTATATGAGGATAAATTCAAAACTTTAAAATTCATTTTCATCCTATATGAATATTTTAAAAACATAAACAATCAACAAAGTATAAGTGTATTAGACAATCAAATATTAAATACATAATCTTATAAGTAACAATTTTTTTTTTAATTATATCTTTTAAAAAATATCGCGCTTTCAGTGCAGGAATCAAAATCTTGTTTTGATTATAACAAAAATTATACCTTGTCATGTGCATCTGCGTGGTGTTTGCTTCATTTTTATGGATAGAATTTAAAATCGGTTATCCTTTTAAGAAAATTCATAAGAATTACACATATTGATATTCAAGCATCCAAAATAACATTGTATGTAATTGATCTCTCATTTTATAGCACTTTTGGTTGTCTCAATGAGTATTTATTTAATTTAAAATTGTAAAATACTTATATGAAAAATTCTAGTAAGAAGATCGGTAATCGAATATATTAAAGAAATTAAAATATTTTAATCATCAGTTGATAAATTAAATTTTAATTAATTTTACTTTAACAGTTTTTGTTTATATAGTATTTATTTTTAAATATTTCACTAACTTAATATATAATGTATGTATCTTTAAATATAAAGTAAATAAAATTATTTTGCTATATTTATCATTTGATTGAATTTATTTAACTATATATATATATATATATATATATATATATATATATATATATATAATTTGTTAAATATATTCTCTGGATAAACATAACCAAATTGTAGATATGTTTGTGTTAATATTTTTATTATGATTTTCTATATTTGTTTATATATTTTTTAAATATCAGTTGACATATATATATATATTATTAAATTTTCAAATTTTATATTTGAATATATCGAGATTTTAAGATGACACCGCAGTATATCGAGCCCCAATATTTTTACATTCGGCTTAAATATTTATAATATTTTCAATAATATAACTTTTAATACTGTTTATTAGTAATGTATATGTCATAGAAAAAAATCGTATCCTTCAATTTTTATAAATAGTTGGTTCAGTCTCTTATGTTTATTGATTTGTTATGTGTTGCACATATGGTATTGAACATATGTTTCGGACATGATGATATCACCAGTTAAAATGATATAAATTATTGACCTAATATGATATATTAAGAATATGTAGTTTGGATATAAAGCACCCGAACTGGTTCTAATAGTAAGATTATTTCGAATAAAAATATTCAGTTAAGATATGTTTGTGTAGTTTAGATATTAAGTATCCGAACTGAATTTGGTAGTTGAGTATTTCGAATAAAAATATTCTAACTCGCCTCGGATAGAATCATTATCCAATTTTTTTTTCTTTAGAGTCTTACATTGTTGCCGAAACAACTTATCACAAGGAACAAAAAACGAACAGGAAATGAGAGAAACAAAGACTTTACAGCAAAAGTTAACGAAAGGGATCAACAAACCAAAAATACAACTCAAGCAACGAATGAGCTTGAGAAGGATCCCGGGGAATCGAGAGAAGGCTGTCACGCAGAAAACGATCCACAAACTTGAAGAAAGCCATAGAAGAGAGCGACACATTCCTGAAGATATGAGCATAACACTCACGCCACAAGCTGTATACAATGACCTGCAGGAGGAGCCTGTAAATCACTTTGACCTGAGAGGAATATGGACCTTCAAAATGAGGACACATAAGAACCACTGCTTGCAGATGACCAGGAGGTGATGACAAGAATCGGCCACAGACTTAGTCCATATTGGAACTGCAAATGGGCATTCAAAGAAGAGATGCTGATGTGATTCAGTAGCAGCAGCACAAAGAACACAAGAATCTGGTACTTGTATTCCCCATGAAAATAAACGATCTCTGGTTGGTAATCTACCTAAACATAGATAGCCAAGTAATAAATTAGCAGCGAGCAAATTCCTCCTTGAACCAAATCCCATCATACCAAGAAACTGAAGGGGAAGTTACACGCGAACTATCCCATGTTATTTTTTATTTGGGAACATATGAAAGTATAAACATAAAATAATGGGGTCAAATACCAAATTATGATTAAATATTGGAATAATTTTTTTTAAAAAAACATATTAAAAAAAAATTCCCTCAATTCTATTGGGGTCAAGTTACCCCACAACCCCCTTAATGCCTCCGCCCCTACCCATGTTACACTAGTAGAAAACTTAGTTAAAAATTTTTGGGTTAGACCCCGCCATAAATAAACATCTGGTCCATTTGAAGGCGATGGAACCCTAGTTGTTGAGAGGTCAAGTTGTAGAGTAACTGCATTCTCAGAACGAGCCGAAGGAAACAACCAATCACCATTAACAACCGTATGGGAGACAGAAGCAGATAGAGGTACCCCGAGCTGAAGAGTGTCCACGGAACCAAACATCAGATATAACGGACCCATTTCTATCCAGTAGTCATACCAAAGAGAAGTGTATTGACCATCACCCACAGTACACCTAAGAAACTGCGGTAAGAGATACTTGAGCTGCAACATACCATGTATGGTAGTGGAGAAACGTTGAGAATCTCGAAAATGCCAATGGTTACCCAGTTAATGTCTGGTTCCTATACATTAAAATCAAACCTACACAGATGCGAGAAGACCTGATTCAGACTTAACCTTATTTCTTATAATACATGGATGAGATATTTTCAGAACTTAAAACCGATATAAAATAGATCTAGATTTAAATGATTACCCGAAGGCTGACTCTAGTTTCTAATTGGTTGTGGCCATTGATCACGATTTATGTAGAAGCCTTAATGCGACGTGGCATCTTTTTCTTCCACCATTAAAACTCTTTCCAGTAGGTTTTGATTAAATACAAAAATATGTGATATAAAGTAAAAATATATAAGGTGTAAAACGCTGCGTTTCGAAAAAGGGCGATTTTGGCGAAAATTTGGGCAATTGTCTAGGTCACGAAAACTTCATCAGATCTATTTGTTGCCGTCGTTCTCCGGCGTCGATGGAGGATCCTGGGGGCACGATTTCGAAAGGAGATACTGATAAGGAAGCACAAAAACAAGTGGAAGGTGATGGAATCTCGATGAAGAAGATTGAGTTTGGAAAAGGATCTGGGATCGATTCGGAGGAAGGGAATCATGTCAAGCTATCGTATGCTAAAGTTGTTCAGGGAGTATCAGGCTTCTCAGAGCAGGATGAGGAGATGGGAGTTATTGATGGTAAGGTGGTCATTCCAGATGACATCATACATAACTCTGTACCTCTATGGGATGATTTGATTGTAGGAAGATTATTGTCGACGGCGCCGCATATTGGGAGAATCCATATCATTGTGAACAAGATATGGCCATTGGGAGATAAAAATATCAAAATTGATGCGTATGAAATGAGTCCTATGATGGTGAAGTTCAGAATCAGGGATAAAGACACGAGAGAGAGAATTTTGAGGCGAGGAATGTGGAATATTGCTAATATCCCAATGGTTGTATCAAAATGGGCACCAATGGTGGAAGATGAGCCGCAGCCTGAGATAAAGACGATCCCTATGTGGATAACAATTAAGAATGTCCCGCATAAGATGTTTTCTTGGAAAGGCTTGGGGTTCATAGCTCGTGCAGTTGGTAAACCAAAGCGTCTGCATCCAGACACACTTTTATGTAAAAGTTTTGAGGAGGCGAAGATATTTGTGGAGGAAGATGTGGATAATGGATTCCCTAAAACACATCGATTTACATCTAGTTTAGGTGTAGATGCTGAGGTTGAGTTTGTCTATCCATGGCTGCCAACAAGATGCAGTATTTATTCTAAATGGGGCCATGAACCAAAGGAGTGCAAAGCATCCGAAACAGTCAAACTACTAAGAAAGGATACACCAAAGAAAAGAGAGGGAAAGGAAGTTCTAGAGGAATCGCTTGGGAAAGAGAATTTAAAAGAGAAAGATAGTGGGGAAAGCTCAGTAGTGAAGGTGGGAAGGACGAAGGGGATATAGGAGGTTAGGATGAATGATAATATAGTGAAGGATGGGGTAGAAGGGATTCAGAGTAAAGATACTATGGTGAAGGATGGGGAAGCGGAGAATGTGTTAGTCAGAGTAGTAGCAAGTGATAGCTTCGAGGAAGTATCACCTGCTAAGGTGGGAATACAAGATGGGAAACAAGGGGGTGAAAGTCTGGGAGTTAGTACTAAGTCGAGATTTTCAATTTTGGTGGAAAGGAAGGATCTTAGTGAAGTTGTTGAGAACTTGGGTGGCAAAAGTCTGAATACTATGGAGGATGAGAATGAAAATACAATGAAGGACTCGGGGGAAGAGGAAGGAGAAGTAATTAGAAAGCAGGAAGATAAACAATCAAAAGAGAAAGTTTAACTTGTGACGAACACGGACCGAGTAGAGTCGCCTTCTTATGTTAGTATTGCTGCTAAATAGGCTCCACCTAAAGCAGTAGTAGGGAGGAAGAAAGCTAACAAGAAGAAATGACGAGTTTCTTTTGGAACGTGAGAGGATTCAACCAAAGCAATAAGCATAATGTTTTGAAGAAATGGATTGAGGAGAAAAATTTTCAGTTTGGGGGAGTATTAGAAACTAGAGTGAAAGAAGGAAAGAGTTGGAGAATAATGTCGAAGGTTTTTCCGGAGTGGTCAGTAGTCGGGTATTATGAGTATAATCATTTAGGTCGTATTTGGCTGGTTTGGAAATCAGGAGTGCGGGTAACACCGATTTTTAAGAGTGGACAGATTGTAACAGTTTCAGTGAAGTTAGAAAGTGAGGCTGAGGAGTTCTTCTATTCTGTGGTTTATGCGGCTAATGGTGAGGATGAAAGGAAAAAGCTTTGGGAAGATATGTGAAGTCACCATGAGTCCCCTTTGTTTAAAAGATATCCGTGGATGGTAGTAGGTGATTTTAATGAAACTATTTCGACGGAGGAGCACTCTACCAGGGATGTTGTTACTTCGGGAATGGTTGAGTTTCGTAACACGATTCAAATCTGTGGGTTATTTGATTCTACTTCTCATGGTCCGTTGTTCACATGGACGAATAGAAGAGAGCAGGGGCATATCTCAAAAAAGTTGGACAGGGTGTTGATTAATGATCTTTGGGCAAGGAGGTTCCCTAACTTCTATAGTGTCTTTGAAAGTGGAGGATGCTCTGATCACCTGAGGTGTAGATCTCATTTGAAGCCTATGCAGGATCAGGTGAAAAAGCCTTTCAAATTCGTAAATGTTCTCACAGAAATGGAGGAGTTTAAGCCGGTTGTTGAGCGGTTCTGGAGTAACACAGAGCCTATATTCCTATCTACTTCATCAATGTTCAGATTTTCAAAGAAGATGAAAGCTTTAAAGCCAGTAATTCGGAAGCTTAGTAAAGACAGATTGGGGAATCTTTCAAAGAGAACTAGAGATGCTTACGAGGATTTGTGTAAGAGGCAGGAGGAGTGTATGCAAAATCCTACTGAGAAAAATGCAGCTGAGGAAGGAGAGGCTTCTTGTAAATGGGAAAGGCTTTCAAGAATTGAGGAGAAGTTCCTGATGCAGAAATCAAAGCTTCGTTGGTTGAAGGTTGGTGATAAGAACAATAAAGTTTACCATCGAGCTGCAACTGTCAGAGCTACAAAGAATGCTATTCAAGAGATTGTATGTAGTGATGGAAGGGTAGCTGATAATGCAGATTCGATAAAGCTAGAAGCAGAGAAGTTCTTCCGAGAATTTTTGCAATATGAGCCACAAGACTTTGATGGGATTTCTGTGGAAGATCTTGAGTTGATTCTTCCTTATAGATGTCTGGAAGAAAGAAGTTCTCAGTTGATCAAAGAGGTTGCTGCAGAGGAGATTACAAAGGTTTTGTTCTCAATGCCAAAGGATAAAGCTCTTGGACCTGATGGGTACACTGCAGAGTTTTTCAAGGAGGCGTGGCAAATTGTGGGTGTTGAGTTCATCATAGCAGTGAAATCTTTCTTTGAGAAGGGATTTCTGCCAAAAGGTGTTAACACCACAATTTTGGCTCTAATTCCAAAGAAGTTGGGAGCTAAAGAAATGAAGGATTATCGACCGATTTCATGCTGTAATGTTCTTTACAAAGTGATATCGAAGATATTGGCTAATAGATTGAAGACTACCTTACCGGAATTTATTGCTCTGAACCAATCAGCTTTCGTAAAAGGTAGATTACTGGTAGAAAACCTTCTCCTGACTACTGAGATTGTAAAGGAGTATCACAAGGATTCTATTTCAGAGAGATGTGCGATTAAATTTGATATCTCAAAGGCTTTCGACACAGTGCAGTGGGATTTTCTGTTGAACACTCTGCGTGCAATGAAGTTTCCAAAGGAGTTTGTACACTATTTCTATGTGCGTGACAACTGCATCCTTTTCTGTCCAAGTAAATGGGGAGTTAGCTGGCTATTTCAGGAGTAACCGAGGGTTGAGGCATTAGTATGAATGTTCTCTTGAAGCTTCTTGATAAAGCTGCGTTGAAAAGAAGGTTTGGCTATCATCCTCGATGTCAAAACCTTTGTCTCACTCACTTAAGCTTTGCGGATGACATACTAGTATTCACAGATGGGAAGTTAAGATCAATGGAGAGTATCACTGAGGTTTTTGCTCATTTTGCTAAGATCTCGGGGTTGAAGATAAGTATGGAGAAGTCAACTGTTTATTTGGCTGGAGTTAATGAGGAAAGAAGAAGAGAAATGGAGCTGAGGTACTCTATTCAATTAGGTTGCTTGTCGGTGAAATATCTTGGTCTCCCTTTGCTCACAAAGAGAATGACGGCTGCAGATTATAAGCCTCTTTTGGATCGTATAAGAAGCAGAGTTAGTTCTTGGACGGCTAGGCATTTAACTCTGGCTGGAAGACTTACTCTAATCCAATCAGTGATTGTGAGCATCACAAATTTTTGGCTTCAAGCTTTTAGACTCCCGCGAGAATGTTTACATGAAGTGGAGAGGATATGTGCTGGGTTTTTATGGTCTGGTCCAAGTTTGAATCCAAAGAAGGCTAAAGTTTCCTGGGGAGTTATTTGTACTCCACAATCTGAGGGAGGACTTGGGGTGAGGTCACTTCGGGATGTTAACATGGTGTGTTGTTTGCGATTAATCTGGAGGATCCTTGATTCTTTACCATCGTTTTGGGTCCAATGGATTAAGAGTTATCTGATTGGGGAAGATAGTTTATGGTCGATAAAAGAGGAGACTAGCAAAGGTTCCTGGATGTGGAAGAGAATTTTGAAACATCGAGACGTTGCTAAGATTTCTTTAAGGTGATGTGAGAAGTGGTAATCAAACTTCTTTTTGGTTTGATAATTGGAGTTTTCTTGGAAGAATTTACAGCTTAACTAGGCAGAGAGGAGTTATTGATACAAGGATTCTTTTTAGAGCTACGGTTAAGGAAGCAATTTGCAATAGAAGGAGGAGAAGGCACCGTACTGATGTGTTGAGTGATATTGAGAGTATTCTTGTGTTACAGGAAAGTAGACTAATAAATGAGGAGGATGATAAGGCGCTTTGGAAGCACAAGGATAATTGCTATAAAGAGAAGTTTAACTCAAAGGTGACTTGGAATCAGATTCGAATGTCAAGTGCGGTGGTTGCTTGGAAAGAGGTTGTCTGGTTTGATTACTCGACGCCTAAGTATTCCTTTTTCACTGGGTTGGCGATTCTTAATAGATTGTTCACGGGGGATAGGATGATAAAATGGGATGCTACTACTAATCCGGTTTGTGTCCTGTGTAATACTGATATGGAGACTAGAGATCACTTGTTCTTTCAATGTAGCTTCTCTAGTGAAATCTGGAAGGCGGTTATTGGAAGTCTGATGGGCAGTCGCTATAGTGCTAATTGGAGGAACCTTTTGAGTTTGTTGGTTGATAAAGGGAGAGCAAAGCTTGATGATTTTCTTCTCCGATACTCTTTTCAGATCACAATCTACTGCTTGTGGAGGGAGAGAAACAGTAGACGGCATGGAGAAGGCCCGAAAGGGGTGCATGTGCTAGTAAAATGGATTGACAAGGAAGTAAGAAATAGGATATCCACCATAAAGGAGATGGGGGATAGAAAGTTTGAAGGAGGATACCAAAGGTGGCTTGTCACAAGATCATAGAGAAAGAATTAGTTTTTATTTTTCATTAGAAAGTTTTCTGTTTACAGTTAATGCAAAGTTGTAGCAAAAGTTATTTTTCTTTTTGAATAAATTTTGTCATTTTTTCAAAAAAAAAAAAAGTGAAAACTCTATATATTAATAATTAAGACTATAATTAATGTATAAAAGTATTAATTTAACCAAATTTTTTTAACTATTTATATTTTAAAAAAATAAAAGAAGAAAAGTTGATTTCCCAATATTCTATACTAATTATATTTTATATATTTTGATTTTTCGTCTCTTTTTATGAGATTAATTGATAAATGATTAAATATCAAAAGTAAATTTCTAATACAATTAATTCATTTTATATGTAATTCGATAAAACAACACAAAATGTTATAGTGTAAAGAAATATTATAGATGGGTTTTATTTAAAATAAAAACAAATAATACAATATTTTATTTATAATTATATATTTTTATATAACAATTATTAATTTATAATTTTAATAAGATCATAAATTTATGTAGGAGTTCTTAAAATTTATTTATTTTTATTTTATCAAACTATATCATATTGTACAGTAGCTTAGTTTGAGATCAGAAAAATTTATTAACTTATCGAATTTATAGAATTTCTACATTAAATATTAAATATGTTTATTTTAGTAGGTTTTGGTATTTTTTTTGTGCGGTGCGCAAAAAAAAATCTATTTTCCTTTTGAGCTTAAATTTTGATGTTATAGGAGATTGGAAAAAGAATGGAATAGAAAGAGGTGTTTCAAACAAGAATGTGTACTATTTCTTTCGTGGTCATTTCATTATAATACATTATCTCGTCGCTATATTTCATCTCTACATTCATCTTTGCTTATTTTGTGTGCCCAAACAAGTTTTATAATATTGCATTAACAAATACTTTAAAGAATTATTCTCAGTTTTTTTAATTGAATTGCGTGATATAATAGTGTTTATTATGCCTTTTTTCAAAAAAAAAAAAAATGGTGTTTATTGTTGTTATCAGTATATCATAGTTCAGATTAGAAACGAGAGAAAAGAGATAGGTTTTTTTAAGGAACAAAACTTTAATGCTGTGAATTGGCTCCACATGGAACAATGGAAGACCGTAAGCCAAAAGCATCAACGTCACATCAAATATTCATTCCAGTTTAATATTTGTGCGATAATACATACGGTAAATTATATTAGAGCAACCACATCAATAAACTCTTGTGAATCTCCCATTTTTCATTATTTTTTTTTTTTAATTTAAAAATAATAATAATAATAATCGGACCAATCAATAGTTGATACGTGATGAATTCGAATTCATGGAGGTTTATGGCAATGAATTTTTGAGAGAGATTCATAGAAAATGATTTTGATATTAGTTTTTTTTTGCGGTTTGCGTTTGAACCTTCCCACATTATCTCTTAATTGGGGTGCTCTCACAGCAATTAAAGTTTCTCAGACTAACATCGTTGTCCTTTTTTTTATTTTTGATAAAAGGTTGCTAACATCGTTGTCAGAACTCAGTCGATGGTTAGGCTGATCTAGAAACTATACATGTACGGTAATGAATGAATGTCATTAGCCTTTCTTTTAATTTGTTACTTACCGAAGGAAAGTGAACCATACCGAACTTGGGGAATCTTCTTCTTCTTAGTTTTTTTTTATTGTTGTAAAAAAAAAGACCTACCAATTTGATTAACTAACCAAAAAGGGAACCATATAGTTAATGATAGCTGGCATATCCAACACATATCATTAGGTAGGGGACCCAAAGTTAATGAAATTTTTATGTTTCCGTGGAAAAAAATATCTATAACAACTATACCAACTACATTTGTTTACTTCATAACTTTTGTAACTATATCTTGGAATCATTATGTACCATAGTAACAATACCAACTTAATTAATAATATTTCGAACCACTATTAACCATGCTATTAAAAATTTATATAAGAAGATTTCTTAATGATATAAGAAGATTTCTTAATGATAGTTAATATATACAATTCTTCTATATCAGAAAATGTGTTTTCTTTACACTAAAACCAATATCCATGTACACCGACTAATTTTAAGTTGATGAGATAATGAATTAGGTATGATGTTTAAATGATAACTTATAGGAACGTAACAAAAACCGGACCATACAACATGTGCGAAAACGACAAGAAGAAGAAGAAAAAACATGGTGGCTCCATCGCATGTGATTATGATCCAGATTTACATCTCTTTCTTCTAAATTATTGTATATTATCCCTTGTATCATATTTCTAACTATTGTATAATTTAAAACGAATATAATATTAATCTATGTTTTCTGATTTTGTTTCGAGTAGTGGAGGACAGTGTACTTTGGTCTCTATTCATGTCTATATACTTTGGTTTCACTCCATTTCGATCCGATATGATTAAACTTAGCTTACACGATTTTTGTAAAGAAAAACACTTAGCTTCCACGACGAATTTCAACATGTGCCCATCATCTTCTGATAACCTTTTGTCGATAAGTCAATCAGGACGGACGATTTTGTGACTTGTGCCACCTCTTGGTTTTCTTTAAGAAGATTGGTATCACTATATTTTAAATAATACGCTGTCTGCAGGATTCTAAACTCTAAAAACCTAAAATCTAAAATCATAAACTCTAAACTCTAAATTTTAAACCCAAAATTCTATATCATAAACCCTAAATCCTACGATCTAAACTTTAAATCTTAAACTCTAAACCTAGAAATTTAAACTATAAATCGTAAATTCTGAAATATAAATTCTAAATTATAAATCTTAAACCCCAAAACTCCAAACTATAAATTCTAAATTCTAAAATCTGAACTCTAAATCCTAAACACTAAATTATAAACCATAAACCTAACAATAAATCCTAAACTCTAAACCCTCAACCCATCATTTTTCTAGGGTTCGGGTTTAGAATTTAGAGTTTAGAATTTAATAATTAAGGTTTATGATTGATTATTAGGTTTATGGTTTAGAATTTAGGGTTTATGCTTTATGGTTTAAAGTTTTGGATTTGTGATCTATGAATTAAGGTTTAGATTTCAAGATTTAAGGTCTCTCGTTTAGAGTTTTAGGTTTAGAATTTATGATTTAATGTTTAGAATTTAGAATTTAGAATTTATGATTTAGAGTTTTTGGTTTACAGTTTAGGATTTATGGTTTTAGACTTTAGATTCTTTTTGACGACGTTAATGTCGGTATTGTTTTTTATTCAGCTATTTATCTTTTTAATTTTATTACTTCTTTTCAAGTAATCCTATATATCATTTTGGTTGGTTAAAATGGGTGAGATGAATTTAAACATTCATCATAGGAGATGAACGTACATATTCTTCCTATATATTAGCTACATATAATGAATTTTCAATATGTACTTCTTTCATGTACTAATTTATGTTAATTGTTTATATTATTAAAATTAAAAAGATTATAAAGATTATATTTTTTGTTAATTAGGAATAATTTGACTCAAGGCTTTTTACGAAAAAATAAAAGAATTTGAATTGTATAACCTAGTTTTTTCTCTCACCAAAAACTAAGCAAAGCAATGAGATAAAACATTATTTACACTGAAATACGAATTTGGAGCAAAAGAACAAATCCATGCTCTTAAATTACTAATTTGTCAAACTATTTATTAATATTATTAGATTTTAGTATATATATATATATATACTTAATATTTAATGAAAATTTTGAAATATTTCATGTTAAATAATGCTCCGCCTGTTTCTAATTAGATATAGTTTTTAATTTATCATGTAAACTAACAAAAGAGAGAATTTCAATGTTACCACAAATTTAATTTTCACTTTTTAAATTTATCATTTAAACAATAATTTTATAAATATCTTAAGTTGTGACAAAAACTAAATTAACCCTCATAAATTATTCATAAATGTTCATAATAATTTATAAAATATTTATAAATTTTTATAAATCCAACTCCAAACTCTAAATACTAAACACTAAACAATAATTACTAAATCCTACACCAAGATTTTATAGTACTTTTGATTGGATATATTTTTGAAAGATGATAGTCAACTTGTGGTATTTTACGGAATTCCTCTTAAAAAATAGTTAAATGTTCAGTTTTACTCTTATTTCCATTAAAATTGCAAAATGATATAACAATCTCCTTTAGAACGACACTTAAAATGAAAGAAAATAAGTATAGTTTTCATGATCATATTCTATATTTATTGTGAAATTTGTAAGTATTGGATAAATTATGTAGCGTCAAAAACTCTGTGTGTAGTATATACATTTTCAAACTATTAAATAATCTCTATGTTTTAATATATGGTGTTTAGGAAAGTTTTGCTGTTTTATAATATAAAATATTTATATAAATTTAAATAACATTAATTTTATGAAAAAATGTAGTCAATTAACTTTTTATTATTTTTTACAAAAATTAAATAAAATAGTTTTAAATTATGTTTTAGTAATATTGTTGACAAAAAGTAATTTTTAATATTTATACATTGTGTTAAAACATTCTATAATACAATGGAACATGAGAAATTGTTTGAAATACCAAAAGTTGGTTACAATTTTTATAAGTTACACTTAGTCAGAAATATAATAATATTTGAATTTAGAGTTTTGTGATTATTGTATAGAATTTGATATTTAGGAGGTGGATTTGAGCTTATAAACTTCTTATAACTTTTTAAAAATTATTCTTAACTAATTATAAATTATTTAAAATGGTTAGTTTAGTTTTTTTTATCACAAATTTTAGGATTTATGAAAAAATTTATTTTTTAAAAGAAAATTTCAATAGTATATCAAATTTGTACTAAAATTGATATTTCTCATAAAACAGAGGATAGCATTGCG
This sequence comes from Eruca vesicaria subsp. sativa, assembly GCA_932364175.1. Lineage (NCBI taxonomy): Eukaryota > Viridiplantae > Streptophyta > Magnoliopsida > Brassicales > Brassicaceae > Eruca > Eruca vesicaria. The sequence continues at coordinate 43,602 of CAKOAT010160710.1, read as the reverse complement.
AGCAAATTTGAAAAGAAATACATATATTATGATTATTTATTAATATTATAACGAAAATGAACTGTTAATAATACTGATTAGTTAAAGATAATCATGGATGACAAATGATCATGGATTAATCATGATTATAAAGATAATCAGTAGAATAAAAAGATGCGCACTGCAGTGACAGTGGGACTTTTGATTAGCTTGTTAATAACAAGGAGTGAGATGCCGTTTAAGCGCCGTTTGTCACTGCCTTAAATTTTGATACTAACGAAGACGCCGCTAGATCTCCGTTCCGTTTACGTCGGTGCATGTCTGATCCAGAAGAAACGACATTAGCCAAATTACGTGTTTTGTGTTTTTTCTTAAAATATTTTTATTTGCGCATTACGTGACGGTCACGCGTATAACGCTTTACCCTTTTTAAACGAGCGCGTGGAGATTTTGTTTTGTGCGCCTTTTGGGGTTTTACGAAAATAAACTACACAAACAAAACATCCTCAAGCTTGTGATTGTAGTGTATCATTTGTAAACTTCCAAGAACACTCAAAATATCCTCAAGTTTCTTTTTCACCGTATCATTTACCGATTGATATTTTTGACTTATATCTCGCATCGTCTTATCATGACCAACTATCTCAAGAAACATTGCAATAAATTCTTCAAGGTAGACATTATGAGATTCTTACAATCCATATCGCTCAACTAGCATCTTACACAAGGCCTAGAAAGTTGCTTGATTTATTCGAAGAATGTCATAACAATGTTGATCTGAATCATACATTAGTTGTTGAACATGACGCCATTATGGTCCTTGATCTGTTATGTGACTCAATCTCCCAGTAGTAACCATATCAAACACACCAAATTCATCTTCATAATCACCATCCTCATCTTCCAATATCCATCTTTTAAGCATCTACAAAACCATCAAAAAGAAATTGTTAATTAAACGACAAATGGTTCAAAAATTTATATAAACAAAACATGTAATATGCAAGATCATGCAAACATAACAAAACCATCAAAACTTATATAAACAAAAACATCAAAACACGTAATATGCAAGATCATGTAATACACATAATAATAAACGTTGAACTTATTAAAACTAAACTCAAGTAAATTAAAACAGACTCAACAATACACGTTGCAATAATAATACCAAACTCAAGTAAACCAAACTCATGTTGTTATAATAATAATACACGTTGAACTTACAAAGATACTAACTCATAAAGGCAGACTCATACAAAGATCAGACCAACAAGATAACAAAAGACTCATAAGACCAATAAGATACTAAAGCCATACTAGTTCCATCATAAAAGCAATACTAAAAGATCACAAAAGACTAGTCCTAAGCTTCATACTAGTTCCAACTCTCTCGCTATTAGGACCAAACTAACTAACTACTCATCATCACGTTTTATCTTGGTCCTAAGCTCCAGAAACTTAATCTTAGCTTCATATGTCTTCATTGTCATAAAACTCCTTCGGCTCCCTTCACTATCTATGAGAAGTTCAACTGCTGCTCCATAAAATGGAGACCATTCTCTCACTGCAGGCAATGCATTCAGTATCTACAACACATTCTAAATACTAAAGGCTTCTTCACGCTCTAGCAGCCGTTCCGCTATCCTATTCTTCACCTCAATAGCTGCAGTCCATTTGTCACAAGACTCTACAACCGCATCTTTCTCTTTACGCCATCTTTTGGCCTTTGAACTTCCTGGTTGAGTTTGAGCTGCTGGCTGAGTTTTTGTCTCCAATACTTGAGTGTCTGCTACTGGCTGAGAATCAGCTTCATCACCATCATCTCCACCCACTCTAGAATTCAAACTTGATTCTCCATGTTGAGCACTCCATCATTCTACTCCAGTTACTATTACACCACAAAACTCTTCTTCAAATACATCCATATTAAGTTCATCTTTCCATACAGATCTTCTAATCCCACGACACTTCTATAAATAGAAAAACACACACAAGTGACTGATTACTTAAGTGTATGATCTCAGCAAACAAAATTAGTTAAACAAATATTCTTTGTCAACTGAAAATACTACCACATTTCTGCTTAAAGAATTAGCAACCAGATTACACGATCATTTAGACAAGATGAGATATTTTCTATGTAATACATTTAAAATTTTAACACACGTCTGCAAATTACACATTTAGACACTCAACTTTGTTTATACTAGAAAATTTTCACATTAAGCCCATAACAACACAACATAAAAAATAACATTTAGTCCTTGAAATTTGAGATCATATAAGTGCTGCTCACGTCTGCATATTATTCTTTATCACGTCTGAATTTACAAGTGATGTCAACAACTAACCATGACATGTTATTATTATATTAGATATACTAATACTCTTGTTTAATCATAAACACACAATTAAATCACAGAACATAAACAATACACACAAGAGAGTTAAAGAAAACTGACATTTTCGCATTCATTCCACCAATCATCAGAAATATCAATTCTTCCCAAGTTATCATGTCCAAGCTCTGTCCTATTCTTAATTAACCTCCTAAACTTGGTGTATTTCTTCCTGCAGTTGTCGTATTTGTTCTTGAAATGTTTGATAAACGACATATCCTCTCTTAAACCTCTTTTCAAATGCCTCAATGATGTTCTGTTTTCCTATTTTATTCATAGATGTACTTGTCCTATTTCCCTTTCTTCTCTCTTCAACATAAAGTTGGAAAAAAAAACTAGTCCCCTCAGGGGACCAATTCTAAAGCACACAAAGAATAATCAGGTTGAAAGACAAGCCGGCAATCTCTATTAAACATGTAAACATACAAATGCAAACAATAACAAGACGGAGATCTCTATCAGTTACAAACGCTAACAATAACTGACTAAAGTTACATCTTTTTCATCTTAAAATGATTGAGAGTGGGAGCTTGGGAGAGTTTGAGACGAGAGAGCCTGATACTTGCAAACATCATATAAATAAGATTATATGTGAACATGATTTTCTATTAATAAACAAGAAAGACAAAGAGTAAAGATTGTTCATACGAAATCAAATGATGACTGATTATGTTAATTATTAGCTCATCAACACAACAAAAAAAGTCTATAAACAAAAACGAACCATCCCAAAACGAAGGAACCTCTAACTTGCGCCTTAAGTCAATATTTTTAAACAGTCTGTCTATTGAGTGATTGATTTCATCTTCTACTCTAAGAGTCTAAAATAAAACAGTACCGCAACATTAGATAATAAGCAAGAACATTAGCTTTAAATCATCATATAATCTCAAAATAAAGTCCATCAGATCACTTTAAGAGACACACAATCAAAACCATATACAAAAACACAGATTCAAACTTAAAAATCGTATGTGTTGTATAATTCTCTACGACCACTATACATGATATTATAGATCCTTGATAAATTCTCACACTTCAATGCATATGATGTTACAGATCCTTTGTCAAAAATTCTCATTCCTCTAAACGAGGTTCATTTACGCATCTTAATTAAGACTCTCAAAGATAATTAATGCCTTAATGTTGTTACTACCTCAAATATCTCAAACCTCACTTAAAAATTCCACCACTTCGAAACTAGCTTTCTCTAAGTCACACAAGCATACAAGCAACGAGCTTTACACTCTCACAGAATCGAGAAACGATCAAGACTTTATGCATCAAGCAAATTGGATCAGAAAACCCAAGAGAGGCGCAATGATCTGAATTGCAAATAACACCATAGATATATATAACACACTTCAGTTCAAGAGTTCGAAACACTAACAATCACTTGAACACAAACAAACTCTCTTTTACTAAAATTTTGACTTCTTAACAACTAAAGTAAGAGTCTCTCACCGTAATCGTCCTCTTGTGAACTTAAGAGTAGCTAAGTAACGGAGAGTAGCTCAAGTCCTCTATCAGTAACCACCTAATAGCGCTATCACAAACCTAAGAAGCAACAAAGAAACGCTATCACTTGATCAGACACAAAGTAAGTTGCATTTTTTATGAACACAAAACTCAAGTAACCCAGAGATAGTTATCTCAAAGAGAGAGAGCTTGGAGATGGGTTTGCAGAGAAGAGACAGAGTTCGAGATGGGTTTTCAATGGAGAAGATATAGAGAGCCACGTCGGAGAAGAGACAGCTCTAGTTTTTTTCAGAGAAGAGACAGCTCTGGTTTTCGTTGGAGAAGAGAGAGAGCTCGAGTTGCAGCAAAGAAGAGAGAGAGAGAGATCTGGGTTTTCGTCAGAGATCGAGAGCTCAAGAGAGAGAGATACGTCGGATAATAGAGAGATCTGGGTTTTCGTCGGAGATCGAGAGCTCGAGAGAGATAGATACGTCGGAGATGCGTCTGAGACGAGAGAGAGATACGTCGGTGATACGTCTGAGACGAGAGAGAGATTTGAAGGTCTGCTTGCGTCAAATGGAGAAGAGAGCTGTGTCTGCGGCTAATAAACTTAGGTATTCTAGTGAATAATGAATTAGATTAAGGGTAGAATTGTAATTAGGTTAAGTAGACGCATGAATTACCTGAGATTCGCTGGTTTTTATCTGCGTCAGACGCAGACAACGCGTCCAGCTGCAGCCGCAGGTCCTCGCGTCAACGAAACGAACAAGATTTCATGGAAAACATAGCCGCAGCCACAGTCGCAAGACTCGCGGCAACCAAACGAACATGCCTAATGTCTTCACGAAGAGCACGTTCCCCTTTGTTTTCTCCAAAACACTTAATATCTAAAATAATAAAACAAAACAAACAATAATTATTAGTGATTTATCTCCGGGTTTTCACTTCATAATCTTAACTCATATGAAACTACTTAAAGTATTTGTTAGCTCTGGGCATTCGATTTTCAGATGAGTTTTTTTTCAGTTCTTCAATTCTAAAGGTTATGATCTGTATGAGTAAAAAACCTGGTACGCGTAACAAAGTTAAGCACCGAATAATATCTAAAATAATTCTGGATCCCATTCAATTGCGGGGTTTTCAATTAATTTAGATTAAAAGTCAGAATATTTAGTTTCTAGATTAAATATCAAATTCCTCGAATTTTTGGATAATATTTATGAGTATATAAACTTTATTATAGAAATTCAGATATTCTCGGTTCTGTTTAATTTTGATTTAATTTATAGTTCTAGAAATATAAAAACCGTTCAGATAACTGATAACATCTAAACTTGAACCAAACCTTGTTTTTCCATAGGTTTCCATATAAGTCCAGCCTACCGCCAATATTTTTCTTTTAAATAAAATCTCGGAAAACAAATTGATATTTAGAAACAAGTGAAATTACTCATGTTTTTTCACTCCGTTGAATTATTCTTGGGGTACCAAAAAGCTAAACAAGTAAAATATTAAAATCTAACTGATAATCACTATATGAATAATATGAATAAATAAGAAATTCATATGTAGGAATAAAATTGCAGGAATGAAAATGAATGATTGTTCTTCATCAAATCTAACATGGAATAATTTGGTTCTATATCTATACTATTATATAAGAAGTAAATTTGCTTAGTTGTCAATTTCTCCTTGATTCTAGGTAAATTTGTTTATTTACCTTATTTAAATAATTTCATATACAATTTATTATTTAATAAAAACGAATTTATATTAATAATATTATATTTTATAAAATATGTTAATTATTTTGTATTAAATTGTTATCTTAAAAATATATTTTTCTATTATAAAATTCAGGTGAATTTACTGATTGATTTGTAACTTCTCCATGATTTTTGTAATTTTGCTTATTTGTTATATTTTTAATAATTTTATGAATAGTTTATCATATAATAAAATGAATTTCTATTGGTAATATTATACTTTTAGAAAATAAGATAATTTTTATGTATTATATTGTTATCTTTAAAATATATTCTTTTATCATCGAAATTAAAAATTAAGTTAAAATATTAATAGTTAAATATAAAGAAAGCAATGTTGATTTATCAATTTCTCCATGACTTTATATTTTACTTATTTATCATATTTTAATAATTTCATATATAATTTATTAAATAATAAAACGAATGTATAATAATAATACTAGATTTAAAAAATAAGATAATTCTCATGTATTAGATTGTTATCTTGAACATATATTTTCTATTAGAAAATTTAAGTGAATTATCTGATTTGTAATTTCTCCATGATTTAGATAATTTTTTTTATTTTTCAAATTTTTAATAATTTCATATAAAATTTATTATAAAATAAAAACAAATTTCTATTAAAAATTATATTTCGAGAAAATAAGATACTTCTTATGTATTATATTGTTATCTTGAAAATATATTTTTTATAGAAATAAAAATTAAGATAGAAAAAATTATAATTATAATAAATTAAAGCAACACATTTGTAAAAATATATTTTAAAAATATTTTGTTATGTGAGTGTTGTCATTTATAATCTATACTATTAAAAGTGAAGTCACCCTTAAAAAATCGACTGGTGGAAGTTGTGTGCACCTTTCATTTATGGCATTTTGGTAATTTATCTTCGTCTTACATCTATATATATATGAATTTGTTACAAATTATATCACATATTGCATATACCCGAATTATTTTCTCTCTTCCCATTAATTACTCTAACAATTAATTATTTTCTCTCTTCCCATTATTTATTCTCTCTCTTCCCCTTAATTACCCTAACCATATTTCATGCTATATTTCATACATTTATTGATTTCCAACATTATATTACACGATTTGGTATATACATTATATATGGACTTTATAACCACATTCCATACTATATTTCATACATTTATATTGTATTATACACATTATATTACATGATTTCAATCTATATATTTTCAGCATTATACTTTTATGGTTGACTTTTTTGGTATATAAATCATATATGGACTTTATAGCCATATTCCAAACTATATTTCATACATTTATATTGTGTTATACACATTATATTACACGATTTCAATCTATATATTTCCAACATTATACTTTTTTGGTATATGCATCATACATGGACTTTATAAACCTTCATTTTATTTATATTGTGTTATAGACCTTCATTTCATGATTTATCTTCATATATGAAATATGTTTTCATGTCTCACTAAATTTACCCGTATTTATATACCATACTATATTTCATACAATTATATTGTGTTATAGACCTTATATTACATGATTTCAATCTATATATTTCCAACACTATACTTTTTTGGTTGACATTTTTTGGTATATGCATCATACATGGACTATANCATGATTTATCTTCATATATGAAATATGTTTTCATGTCTCACTAAATTTACCCGTATTTATATACCATACTATATTTCATACAATTATATTGTGTTATAGACCTTATATTACATGATTTCAATCTATATATTTCCAACACTATACTTTTTTGGTTGACATTTTTTGGTATATGCATCATACATGGACTATATAAACCTTCATTTCATTTATATTGTGTTATAAACCTTCATTTCATGATCTATCTTCATATATGAAATATGTTTTCATGTCTCACTAAATTTATCCGTATTTATAAACCATACTATATTTCATACATTTATATTGTGTTATAGATCTTATATTACACGATTTCAATCTATAGATTTCCAACGTTATACTTTTTTGGTTGACATGTTTTGGTATATGCATTATACATAGACTTTATAAACTTTCATTTCATTTATATTGTATTACAGACCTTCATTTCATGTTTTTCTTCATATAAGAAATATGTTTTCATTTCTCGCTAAGTTTATCTGTATTTATATACCATAGTTAGACGACATATAGTGATATCAATCAAAAAAAGATATATCATCACTCTCATGTTGACATTTAATGGACGAGATACGTTTTGTTAAGAAAATATTGCAAATACGGTTTTCTATAATTATCTTCTTACTAAAATAAAGAAATTGCTTTACCTACAAATTATAGATTAACCACAATCAATATCGTAGATTCCATAAATTTCGGTAACTTACCGTAGTTGGATTACCATTAACTGTTAAACGTTAAACTTCCTAACTATTCAAAATCTTCAAGAAATATTTCTTATTCCTCGAAAGAGATATTTTAAAAAAATCGTTTGAAATATTCTCCCCTATATTCGTGTAACCTAATTGTATATCGTCCCTACCTATTATAAATATAGCCTCTCTTAACCATTATGTTTATCACCCCTTCAAAACCCTAAAACAAAAATGGCGAATAATTTGCAGGTGTCTTTCTTGAGCGATATAAAACCAAGGAAGACTGATGTCGCATCCAAGTCAAAATCCTTCATATGTGGAGGCAATTCATGAAAGACTAAGGGAGTCTATGGAACTAATTCTTTGTGATGCAAATGTAAATTTATCGTTTTCTGTAGATTTTTTATTTAGATATCTTCATTTCATTAAATTTTAACCTAAATGATAATGTTGTATGTTTATATAGGGAAGTAAGATACATGCCTCATGTAACAAGACATACATTCCTCGATTGGCAAAAGAAATAATTACTCAAATGCTTATGATTTATTTTTGGTTATAAGTGAGGTCCAAATCTCAAATGCTTATGACGTAAGTCAGATTTTTGTTAATCCTGAAATACCAGAGACAGATGAATTTAAACAACGGTATATATATTTTTCAACAAAAATGTTTTCACTTTATAATAGTATAGAATAAATTATAAAACTTATTTATAATCGCAGAGGTAATGATGATTCTCGAGCGTTAACCCTGTCTGAATCAAAATCGTAGAGGTAATGATGATTCTCCATCGATCCGTTGTAGGATTATGTTTGTTTAGAAATAATGTTTTTAGTTATGTTTTGACAATCGCGTAATGATGATTCTCGAGCGTTAATCCTAGCTGAATCAAAATCGCGTTTTATTTTCACCCAATAATTTTCATTTTAAATAATATTTGCTTTTTCTTGACGATTTATTGACTATTTATTTATACGAAAAATACATAGTGTTGTATAAAAAAAATCAATATACTATGATATAATAAACGAAAATCGATTTATACTATATTTGCTGCATATTGAAACAAAAAATGAGATACATGGAGTAACAAATCTCATTTGTCACTCCAGAATCTTGCAATATTTAAATTATTCCTTATATACTTGGAGTTATCTTTGACTCTCATAAAAAAATATTTTTGAGTTACCTTTGACTCTCATAAATTAATTTAATATTTTATTTTATGGTCAACAAAAAAATTGAAGCCCTTCTTAAGCGCGGATCAAAATTAAATATTATTTTTCTTGTTTAAAAATCATAGATGTAATTATTTTAACTAACATAAATAAACTATATAAGAAGTGCGGGTCAAAATTGAATATTATTTTTATTGTTCAAAAATTATAGATGTAATTATTTTAACTAACATAAATAAACTATATAAGAAGCGCGAGTCAAAATTGAATATTATTTTTTTTGTTCAAAAATCATAAATGTAATTATTTTAACTAACATAAATAAACTATATAATTCGATTAACATCTTTATTGGATTTAACTACAAATTTGTAATACAATTTTGGGCATTTTCAATAGTATTGATTTTTCAAATTTACTATAGGCCATGGACCCATCCAATTTTGGTTTCAATTTAATATGTGTTTTAATTTTTCATACTCTCACAACACTTAATTTTCTGATTCTCGGTTTAATCACAAACTGACTCGGTTATGCAAAACACAATGAAAAGATCCTACTAAAACGTTAAATATACATCAAATTTCACATATAAAACTATCATATAATAAAAAATCATTTGATACATTTTGTTATAACCAAAATAAAACTCGCGCTTCTTAAGCGCGGATCAAAATCTAGTTAATTTTAAAACATAAATCATAACTAATTATATTGGTTTGAATTAAAAAATATAGACTAATAATAACTTTTACGAAAATTATGTCCGGATGTGCGGACAAAACACCTAGTTCTTCTATAAAAGAAATGAGAAGGAACAAGAAAGAAAAACTATTTCTTATAAATGATGATTCTTTTTTAGAAATGATACCCTAAAACAGTCTGGAGGAACTAACTCTTACTAAAAGCCCATCAAATCGAGATCCAAAGCTTGATAGCTTCGAGAGTTCACGTTCATACTTAAAACCCATTTAACGCAATGGTTGTACAACACGACATTGATGAGTTTAAAGCGAAAGCTTCAAAATGGCAATGGTCTCTGATTTACTAATCAGCAGCTTCATCTTCTACCTGAATCTGCTTTCCAAATTTCTTCAAAGCTAGCGAATATACCTCTTTCTTTCTCATCGATGTTCTTTCTGCAACGGTTTTCACCGCCTGAAAAAGTTAATATCGTATAAGGAATCATTAAGTTACATATTCATCTTCAGGAACTGAAAACACGTCTACAATCCAAACCTATATGTCTGTAAAAACTGGTTACCGAGGATAGGCTTTGTCCATCAGAGATCAACACTGCTAACTCTTGTTCAAGTTGAGATTCCGTTGGATTCTCAGCTTTGGTTTCTTCCTTTCCTTCAATCAAAAGCGTGATTTCTCCTTTTGGTTGACGGATCAGAAACTCTTGCTTAGCTTCCCCTAGCGAACCCCTCCAAAACTATAGCAGGAGAGTATAAACCGTTTTATATTATGTAAACATGTAAAATATATACAAGTGTTAAGATGATTTTACCTCTTCGTGCAGCTTTGTAATCTCTCGAGCTATTACACATCGCCTGCACCACATAAATCATATTTCAAGACAAGGATAAAAATATATAGCGTCATTTCCTGAGCATGGTAATATATTAAGCAGATATATAAACCTTGATTCACCAAAGCAAGGGGTGGTTTCATCAATAAACTGTGACAACTTGTGAGGGGGAACATAAAAGATTTGTGTTCTTGTCTCGTTTGATGAAACAAACAGCCTCTCCTTCCTTGTTCCAGAATGCTTAGGAAGAAATCCAACTGCAAGAATTAAGTTAGAGAGATTGCTGAGAGTAGAAAAGGGAAGTATATGAGGGGGAAGTTACCGAATGTGAACTCATCAGTATCCAAACCAGAGGCAGAAAGAGCAGCAACTACAGCACAAGCCCCAGGGATTGGGATGACATCTATATTCTCTTTCGCACACATTTTAGCCTGAGCAAAGAAGATAGTAGTGATTACAAGATGTTGTCACGTATCTACGCAACTTTATCTTTATACAAACACTGTAACAAAATACATTTTTCACTATTTTAAATTTTAATTAATTTTTAGTGCTAGTTTTTTAGAAAAGGTGATTTATTAATATATATGTATTGGCGTAAAACATCATCTAATATGAAACACAAGAGAGTATTCTCTGCTTTAAGTGACTACAGAAGATTGTTAGACTAATAAACTGGAACACACTGTCCGTGTCTGAAGCTAAATTGTAGAGAAATGAAGTGTTAGCAACTCACAAGTAGAGTACCAGGATCACTAATTCCGGGTGTGCCTGCATCGCTGATAAGTGCGACAATCTCTCCCTGTTTCAATCGATTCAACACAGCTTGTTCCCTTTGTGCCTCGTTGAACTTGTGATAACTGAGCTAAAAACCTAAACCTCATAAATTCAAAACATCATATGATAAAAAAAACAAAGTGCAAAGCAAGACTACTACTCAATGTTCAAAAAATCGTTAGGCGGTGGTTAGACACTTTTTAGAGGATTAATGTTCGCGTAGACCCCTTTTTTTTTTGTGTAACGCCTAGGTCGATAATTTAAAAAAAAAAATCGTTTCGCCGCCTAGACCCAATTTAGAGAACACTGATGCTACTAACACTTTGCATATAGAAAGAAAACACTTACAAGCTGGGCTTTGATATTGTAGTACTGAAGCAACTTCCCAGAGTGTCTCGTATCCTCCGAGAGTATCACATTAGCAGATCTCAATACACGAATAGCACTACCATAGCCACACACAAATTGCAATTAAGAATTGGTTGGCAGAATGAAAATGATTTTGATTAGAAGAAGAGACGTACCGTAAAGTGATATCTTCGAGATTACCGATGGGAGTTCCAACGAGGTAAAGCCCAGGTTTGAGAGGACTCTGCAATGAGATTAACATATGGTCAGGAGGAAATGGTAAACGCTTAAACCCTAATCGAATAGTAGCACGATTACGCGTTTCGAATCATCCTTGGGCACGATGATGTCCGCGAACTCCGACGACGAGCAGAAGGAAACGGCGGGGGTTCTGGAGGGAACTGGTGAGCGGAAGAGAATCGAAAGAGGGCAAATGGCGGAGGCGCGAACTGAAGCATAAGGAAGACGGAGAATCACCATTCCCGCCATTAAAGCTTCTTCTCTCTCTCTCTCTAATTGTCTTTTAGCTTTTATTCATTCTGTTAAACCTTTGCGTTTGGATAGGAAGAAGAAAAGCCCTAACCCAACTAGCGAATCTTAATTATGGTTCAATTCTTCTAACCCGTACGGTTATTATTTTTTACAAATCTCTTTCGCCATCGTATCAATTTGGTTCTAATTTCCCTTCCTATTGGTCTAATCCGGTTTTGTCTGGTCTGTTATTACCCAGTTAAACAACAAAATATACAATGGCCAAAGTTCACAAAACTTGTCGATTAATATTTTCTTAACAACTATTTTATTTAAATAAAATCTAAAATTACGCCAAAAGTATATAAAATATTAGAAATACAACATATTGCAAAGTTCAAAACTAAAAAAACATTACAACACAGATATTATTAAAATCTGAAGAATCCTTCTTCTGAGCCTTCTTGCTTGATAACATAATATCAATTCTGTTTCTCATAATGCAACACTTTTTGGCTATCATCTTTCCAATGAAATCCCAAACTTTTCTTTGTAGTTTTCTTTGTTGTATAACATTGGCTAGATTCCAATTAGAATCTATAAATATTTTTTGATAAAGAATCCAGTATATTGAATTTTTCAAAAAATATAGTGAATGAAACTACTAATCTTCAATGATTATAAAACCATCACCATACATCAAACAAAATTGTATCTCCATTGAAGAACCGATAAACATATTGAACTGAAATCTTCAGAAACATCAAATACATGCGGTTGCATCACTTCTATCTCTGTGACGATAATTCTCCATAGCGGTTTCTAGGGCAATTATTTCCAAAGCAAAGAAGTTAGAATGGGTTCTTTACCACTTGATTTTGGATTCAATACAGATAGACTGATTGTTCTATCATCTACCATGGACACAGGATCCATGTCCATATAGAAGATTGTAAAAATAAATTGAAAAAAAAAATAAAGTAAACTTTAATCCCTCGTAAAAAAAATTCTTCAACCCCATACTTGTTGATTAATTATATATTAGATCGTGACGGGTGTTTGATTTTAATTTTATAAACAGTAAAATATTTTCTACATCAATTAATAGTGAATATTTTTAACATTAATCATATTTCTAATGTTTATCTGACTTTTTCAAATAAAATAGTTATGTTTTACATGTTTGATGGTTAATCATTTTTTTCTATAGAATATCATATTGTTTCACAGAGGGATGGACGTTCGGATATTTCTGATTTTGGATTTTCGGGACTAAAAATTTTAGCCCCACTCAAAATATTAATAAAATTTAATTCGGGTAGGATTCAAGATTGTATATCTCATTTAAATTATTTTTAAAACTTTAAAATTCATATATATATATATATATTCAAATTTTAAAATAAAGATAATATATACATATAAATTTGAATAATATACGCCAAAATTCCTAAATTTAATATATAAATTGGTTTAGCATGAATATTTGGATAGAGAACCGATATATATTTCAAGTATTTTAATGTTCTGAGTATTATTTAGCTAGTTTAGACATTTACTTTTGACTATATATATCTTCAAATATTATAGACAAGTTTAAAATATCTTATATATTTAGATATTTAATATGCTAAATATCAAAAATAATTAATATATTTAAGTATATAAATTTATTCGAGATATATTCGGGTATCCAAAATATTTTGATTTAGATTGGATTTGTTTCTTGTTCTTTAAATATCAAATTTTTTGAATTCATTTGGATATTTAATAAATCTCAGTTCAAATTCGGCAGTATTCTTTCGGATCAGGTGAAGTTCGGTTATTTGGATCATGTTTTTTTTCTAGCGCTAGTTTCACTGGTATTTTTATGTAAATAGAGTTGCCTGTCTAGCCTTCTCGAACGAGTCCTCGAACACAATCCTATGTATATTTTCATTGGTTAAGTTTCTTTTATTGATATGTTTGGTTTATAGTTGAAAATTGATTTTACTATATCTTATACCAAAGTGATAAATCTATTTTAACCAAAAACTACACCACACACATGTTTTGTTAATAATTAAAAAACGTAGGTATAAAATATAATGGTTACTAAGTTAATATTAATTTGATTAGCAAAATGAATAAATAAGGGAATAAACACTTCCTAAATTCATGGATGAGAATAAATAAAGGAATTGAAAATATTGTTAGGATTTTATTATGCAAATACAAAAAATAATGTTTTAAAAAAAACCATTTTAAAATAAGAATCCATAACTTCTATTTTAATAAAATAGATACATAATTTTTTGTACTTCATTTAAAAAAAAAAGCTGACAAAAAAACAACAAAAAAATATTTACGGTTCAACAACCTCATGTTGTGTGATCATTTCTTAGAGGGGCGGACAAAAAACTTAGCCAAGCCAAGTAAACCATACAGATTCAAACCGACTTAATACAGATTCAAACCGACTTAATGTATAGATTCTAAACATTTGATTATAGTTTTTATAATCCAAACGGTTTGATTTGGTTTGTTTTAAAATGAATCGAATTGAAAAACTGAAATGTATTTAACTAAAGATTATATTACCATCGAGTTTGTGATGTTGATGCTGAAACTGATTTGTGATCAAAGTTAGAAAATCTATACAACTATATAAATAAGAAGGTACTTTTGAAACATCTTCGTTTTGCTCTAAGGATGCATAAAGGTATCCAACTTCAAGATTACCTTGACAGTCTAAAATCCATTATGTTGGATATGGGGAATATCGATGTTAAGGTGGAGGACAAGAATGTAATACTGGTTTTATTGGTGCCATCCTAACTCTTATGAGAACTTTGTTCAGTCATTCATAAGAAGTAAGGATTCAAGGAGTTTGGAGAAAGTTAGGTCAGCACGTCACAGCAGGGAGTTACGTCATACGACATCAGGTGGTAGAAAGAACTTTGGAAAAGACAAGAGACCGGAAGAAAAAGTCGTTTCCAAGGGATCCTAAGCAAAGGATATTTATATTTACTGCAAAGAGAGATGGCATTAAAAGTCTGATTGTACTGAGAAGAAGAAGCAAGCTGGTTCTACTGTTGTAGCCAAAAATAAGTCTAAGTCTGATGACGGGTTCTGGGCACAAGAGTGTCTTATCATGTGTCCAAGGAAGATGACTAATGGCAAGATCAAGATGGAGAATAAATTTGCTTGCAATATTGCAAAATCAGTTTTATAAAGCTCAAAACACAAGATAGCTGAATTTGCACATTGGCTAAAGTTAAACATGTTCCATCTTTTTACAAGAACTTGATCTCAGTTAGTCTTTTTGATAGCAGAGGTTTCAAGTACTTAGGTAGAGATGGGTTCTGAGTGTCCACGGGGGTTCAGAGGTTTCATTCATGGTTCTTTGTATTTGCTGAAAGGTTCTACAGTTTCAGGTTCAGCAAATATTGCATCTCTAGAGGTTCACAAGGATGATATGAACAAATTGTGGCATATGAGGCTTGAACATATGGGTGAGTGTGGAATCCATATACTTTCAAAACAAGATCTTCTTTATGGTCATAAGACCAATATCCATAAGTTTTGTGAGCATTGTGTGTTTGGGAAGCTACATAGAAAGAAGTTTCTTAAATTTTGCATAAGACAAAAGGCACGCTAGATTACATTTGTTCAGATTGTTTGGATCCTCCAAGGTGGAACCACTAAAGCATCACATGTATTTTGTGTCTATGATTGATGAGTATTCAATGAAGACTTAGATAACCTTCATGAAACACAAAAATGAAGTTTTCAGTAACTTTAAGGAATGGAATATACTGGTGAAGAATCAAACAGAGAAGAAGAAGATAAAAAAAATTTGCACTAATTGTGGTCTGTAATTATGTTCATCAGTATTGTAAGGATGCATGAATTGCTAGGCATCATACAATCAAATTTACGCCACAGCTGAATGGTATAGCAAAGAGAATGAACCAAACTTTGCTGGACAGAGTGAGGTGCATGCTTTCAAATACTGGTTTGAAGTAGATGTTTTGGGCTGAGACAGTGAATATGGCTTGTTATTTAATCAATTTGGGACCACATACATGCATCAAGTGTAGAATACCTTATGAGGTGTAGTCATGTATATCTGCTGATTATTCTATTGTGAGAGTTTTCGGTTCCAGAGTTTACTATCATGTTAATGAAGGGAAACTAGAGTCAAGAGCAAAGAAATGAGTGTTTATGGGTTATGGAGATGGTGTCAAGGGGTACGGAGTTTGGTCTTCATCTGAGAAACGAGTAGCAATGAGAAGGAAAGTTATGTGTTGATGAGAGTTCCATGCTCAGAGTTCCAGTTGAGTTCATTTCAGAATCAGAGAATTTGATTTTGACAAGCAGATGAAGCTGCAGGAAATCAGTTGGATTACCTAGGATTGAACTACCGCAGAGATCGGAACGATCAATTGATGTCCGTAAACACATGATTGACCGATCCGTAGGGATGAATCGATGGATCGGTGATTGACGAGCAGCTAGAGTCTTCTAATTCTGGAAATCAACGTGGTGGGTCTGAAAAACACAGTATTACTAGAGATATGTCAAGGAGAGTTGATGTCAGGCCACCAGAGAGATATTTGTTTGAAGATATGGTGGCTTATGCACTCCATGTTGCAGAGAAAGTGGATACTTACGAGCCATCTACTTACATAAAAACTATTTCAAGTTATACATCTGAGAAATGGTTTGCTGCTATGGGAGATGAGATGGAATCTCATGATAAGAAGCATACATGAGATCTAGTCACACTACCACCTAGGAAAAAGGTGTGATTTGCAAGTGGATTTATAAGATAAGATATGGTCAGTCACCAGAAGAGAGAGTTAAATACAAAGCTCGAGTTGTTGCTAGATGTTTCAGTTAAAGTGAAAGTGTGGACTACAATGAATTTTTTTTTTTACCTATGGTCAAACACAATTCTATCAGAGTATTATTAGCCATAGTGGAATGTCTGGATCTGGAGCAACTTGATGTGAAGACAACTTTTCTTCATAGAGAGCTTGAGGATGAGATTTATATGACTAAGCCTGATGGTTCTCTGGTTCATGGTAAAGAATATCACATGTGCAATTTGAAGAAGTCACAATGGACTTAAGCAGTCTCCTAGACAGTGGTACATGAAGTTTTTTAGATATATAGTCAAGTTGGACTACGATAAGAGTCCTTATAACTGTTATGTTTACATGATCAAGGTGGAGAATGATATGTATATCTACGTGGTGTTGTATATATATGACATGTTCATAGCTAAAAAGAAGATCTTGATGTTCAGAAGCTGAAAGATCTATTGAGTTCTGAGTTTCAAATGAAGGATTTGAATGCTGCGAGGAAAATTATGGGGATAAAGATCCTCAGGAATAGGGCAAAGAATAAGTTATTCTTGTCACAAAAGGCATACACTGAGAATGTTTTGACAAGATTTAGGATACTTACTGCTAAGCCCATTGATGCTTCGTGTGTTGCAAACTTTTATCTTACCATGAGTGATAAAATGTCTAAAGAAAAAAAAATTATTTGTCGCGATTTTCTTATGCTAGTGTTGTAGGAAGTCTGATGTATGTTATGGTTTGTACAAGACCAGATCTTGCACATGCAGTCAATGTTGTGAGTAGGTTTATGATTCAGCCACGAAAGGAGCATTGTATGGCTGTGAAAAATCATTTTCTGGTATTTGAAGGGTACATCTGATGTTGGTCTTGTCTTTGGAGACAAGATCAGAGACTGATTGCAAATTATTCGGATTTTGATTATGCAGAAGATGTTGTTAGTAGGAGATTTATGACTCCTTATGTTTACTTTGAGTATTTTTTTGTGTGTGCCGGAAGGCAACTTTGTAGTCGACAATAAATGTGTCTACTACTAAAGTATAGTATGACATTGAAGCTGATAAGGGCATCTCCAACCCCACTCTATTTCCTATACAAAACTCTATTATAGTGTAAAATCTTCTCCAACCCCACTCTATATTCCACTCTAAAATAATGTAACTCTATTTTTCACTCTATATTTGGAGTAACTTTATTTCTTACTCTATTATAGAGTGAAACTTTTTTATTTATACTTTAGTCCTTTTTTTTTTGTAATTTATAACTGTATGTAATTTAATTATGCATACAACACATAATTATTTTTAACACTATATTTATAAATGTTTGAAACTTATTATTATTAGACAAAGAAAACAAGTACTGAATATTAATTTAGACAAAGCAAATAAATACTAAATTAGAAATAAGCAACACAACATAAAATTAAAACTAAAATCATAGATAATTGTGATTTAATATTCTGGTAAATTGCCTCCAAATCCACCAAGATTGTTAAAATATGGTTCAAATGAAGTAGAAGAAGGAGTAGCTTCTTGTTCATGTTGTTGACCACGTCTTTTTTGTAAATATGCGTGAACTTCTGGATCTTCAACTGAATTCAAGTCGCAAAATAAATATTTGTTTTCTTCCTTCAGCTCATTCAAAGCATAATTTTTCTTTTCAATCTCCAAATGATATTCTCGTTGTGCGCTTGCCTTCTTTAGTTTCTCCAAAAATTGCATATTTCCTTCTTTTAAGGTGTTGATAACCGATGTTGTTTGATCACCAAGTTTTCGCTTCATTTTAGATTTTTTTACCCCGATTGGGCGTGGAGAGGGAGATCCGCTGATATTACCCTCGCCATCACTTAAATTTAAAGAGAATGAAGGCAAACCTGGAGATGTCTGCGTGGGAGAATCAAGGAAAGGATTTTCTGACTCTGAACATGTATTCTCAGGGATTGATATTGATATGCATTTAGCATGGGCAACACCATCTTTAAACTTTTCAAAGTATTTATTAATACTCCAAACATTGTCAAATTTCCAACCACTTTTGAACTTTGAATCTTCACTTAACATTGATTTAGCTTGATTAAACTACATGACATTAAAAAGAAAATTAATAATTACCCAAAAAATAGAAATAATTTCATACAAAGTGTAATAAAATAAAATTGTATATCATTACTCACAATATCATCATTTGAAGCACCGCTTAGACGTCGATTTTCACATTGTTTGATGTATGCATGTAATTTTTTTGTTGCTTTCTCAATAGTTTGAATTCGACACTGAAGTGATCTTTTAGAACGTTCACTCCAACTTACGTTTTTTCCACACTCATAAGCTTCCACCACACGAGTCCAAAAGTGGTCAGATGTTTGATAGGCACCAATGATTGGATCTTGAGAAATTTCTAAATATACTTGACACAAAAATTTATCTTCTTCTTGTGAGTATCCAAGAAACCGAGACATTTTTAGTAGCTAACTGTTTATTATAAAATGAGCAAGTCTCGTAGAATTGTGTTCTTTGCTAATGATCGTATATATAGATACAAGCAAGAGATAGACAAATTATTATTTGGCCAAACCTTTTATCTTGCTTGACTTTCAGTAACATGCACGGTAAAGCTAATCTGAAATTGAAATACATATGACTGACCAATTATATTATCTTGTTTGACTTTTAAAGTAAGTAAAGTATTCCAAATATAAATAATTCACCAATACATTTATCTTGTTTGACTTTTGGACTCGTGGTATGAAAACCCAAGCACTAAAATTAAGATGATATATCACTAACTGACCATGCAATGTTTATTTTTGTTAAATAATTCACCAACACATTTATCTTGTTTGACTTTTGGACTCGTTGTATGAAAGCCCAAGCACTAAAATTAAGATGATATATCACTATTTGACCATTGCATGTTTATTTCTGTTAACTTTTATGGTCATACGAGGATGAAGCATTGACTTACCAAACTTTATTTTATAGAAATATGTATAACAATTGACTAAAATTTGTAAAGTGTATATGTGACTTATGCATGCTTGGTGAATAAAATTAATATGGAGAGATGTAATCTATAAATACTAGTAAAACTTTAATGATATCATAATCCAAAACATATATTTATTTACGTTGCTTAGCGTTTTTTTTTTCCTGGCAAGATGAATTTTAATTTTAGAGATCACCCAAATTTTCATGACTCATCCACCTCTTCAAATGATGAAGAAAAAATGGAACTATATGATTATTTTGACAATGAAGAAGAAGCGATCCTTCTTTATATTGCTAATAACAATTCAGCAATCCAATTTTTACTTCATCAACAAGAAAATCAGGCCATACATGGTGGCTCTATTCCAGGGGGTTCTTTCATTCACCGAGATCGAGAAAAAGCGCACATTATAGATTGTTCAACGACTATTTTTCGGAGACTTTAGTTTACAATGATGTTACGTTTTGTAGGAGATATCGCATGTCACGTCCTCTATTCCTCCGTATAATCGAAGCTGTTGAAAGTTATGACAACTACTTCACACAAAAAGGGATGCAGTGGGTAGACTTGGATTATCGTCCCTGCAAAAAATAACGGCGGCGTTTCGAATGTTAGCGTATGGTCTTCCTGCAGATGCCACAGACGAGTACGTAAGGATAGGCGAATCAACGGCAATCGAAAGCAACAAAAGATTTTGTCGAGCTATAGTGGCTATATTTTCAGAGGAATACCTACGGTCACCAACACCAAATGATGTTTCCAGGCTTCTTTACATTGGTGAAAAACGAGGTTTTCCAGAAATGCTTGGTAGCTTAGATTGCATGCATTGGAAGTAGAAGAATTGTCCTACCGCTTGGGCTGGACAATTTTCTGGTCGTAGTGGATCATCTACTCTAATTCTTGAAGCCGTGGCCGATTACGATATTTGGATATGGCATGCATATTTTGGAATGCCAGGCACAAACAATGATATCAATGTAATGGATTCTGCTCACCTCTTCTCCAATCTCGCTCAAGGTATTGCTCCTCCTGTTAATTATATCATTCAAGGAAAGAGTATAATATGGGATATTACTTGGCCGATGGTATATATCCAAAATGGTCAACCATAGTACAAAATATTCATCAACTAATGGGTCGGAAAAAAAAAATATTTTGCTACTCAACAAGAAGCTTGTAGAAAAGATGTAAAACACGCATTTGGAGTTCTCCAATCGCGTTTTGCTATTGTGAAAGGGCCAGTTCGTTTTTGGGAAAAAAATGTGTTACATGACATTATGACTACGTGTATAATTCTACACAACATGATAACTGAGGATGAACGTGATCTTGACGCACCAATTGAAGTGGGAAGAGAAACTCCACCTCCATAAGTTGAAACACCAGAGAATGATAATATTCGGTTTGAAGAGTTTCTTGGTCGATTTAGAAAAATCAAAGATAAAGAAGCTCATTTCGCACTTCGAAATTCGTTGATTGATCATTTGTGGGAAAGATATACTAATGGTGATGTTTAAATTAAAATGTATTATGTTTTAATATAATGTAATGTAATTTTGAAGATAATAAATGTTTGATATAAATAATTTATGCAAACTTTGTGAAAAAATAACTATAAAGGATTATTTTGTAAATTTTGTAAGTAAAAGGCATTAGTCATAAAATATAAAAGAATATATTTAAAAAAAAAATTTAGAGTAAAATTTAGAGTAAACCATTGAAGAGAAACTCTCTATTTTAGAGTAAAAACTACTATGAAATAGAGTAAACCATTGGAGATGGTTTAAGGAGGCAATATGGTTCAGAAGATTTGTCAGCAATCTTGGTCTTCATCATGATCATGCTACTATTTTATGTACTAATTTGAATGCTATATGTGATTATGGAAGATTCAAGTCAAGGTAGAAATTTGTTGAATATAATTTGAATCTGGTCGAGCGGCGTCGATCGTTCGATTTAAGAGTCATGGATCGACCGTGGCAGAGATCGATCTATCCATGTGGCATGGATCAATCGATCCTTGCCAAAATCCTATAATCTGTCGGATTTTCACCTTAGCCCGTAGCACAAAAATTATTCTCTGAAATTCGCCTTTATTAATAAATTACTCTTTTTGCCTGTGGGTGTAGTTTAAAGATGAACCACGGTAAATCTTTGTGTCTTTCCTTATTATTTATCTTTCTGTTAATTTGTTTATGCTCATTCGTCACAATATTATGTTTGAAAATAATAAACTTGAAACTATTAATTTAATTTTTATTTTTCTTTTTTTATTATGATATTTTTGATAAATATTAAAAAAAATTAAAATTAGTGATCAAATGATGCTTTATTTTCTATTTTAGAAATATATTTTTAAATGAACTAGAAAACTATAAATCAATTCAGTAAATCTGAATGAGAAACAAACCAAATCGAACTCAAAACTAAATCAAACCAAACTAATTTCAGTTAGTTCTGGTTAAGGATCTTATGAGTCAAACAAACCAAACCCAAACCGAAATGTCCACTCCTAATTTCTTAAACCAATTTATCGAAGATGGATGGTTAATCTTATCTCTATCAAATTCGATTTGGTTTGGTTTGATATGCAAGTATGGATTTTACATCCGGCTCAAATTTATTCTCTTCTCTTTTAGCTATTGGGAACTGTAAAACTTTGATATACTCATAGGATAAAAGTGACGATGATGCTTGGTCTTAAATGGGTAGTTGACAAAAAAAAAGTGAGAACGATGAGATAACAAGTTAAAAATTTAGGACGTCTCAGGAGGATTCGACATTCACAAATGTCATAATCATATTACAAACAAAGGGCGTCTCTTAGATAATGGTCGTTGTATTAAACTTTGTCGTCATGGAACCACCACCTCGTCTCCTTTGGAGACCTCCCATTCTTACAGTTCTTCACGTAGCGATCATTATCCGCTGGGCGTTCCTGCAGTCAACTCAAATGTGTTTGTTAATGGGAATTTAGGACATACTACAAAGGAGGAAGAAGAAGGAACCTTTGCAGGTGAACTCGACAGCATGGAGAGAATGCTGATGCAGACTGAACTCACAGTCATTGCTGGTGACCACGAGTCATATAGAATATCTGCCAAAACACACAGCTTTATGTACTTTATCATAAACACGGAGTATTAGACAGACTGAGATATGCAACCACACATCAGAAACATTGTTGGATCATACATAACCGAAAGAAAAGAAAAAGAATCTCTAACTTTACTATCATCTAGCCATGTAGCAATTTTACTGTCATTTCTTATAAAAGCTAACTAGACAATTAAAGCGTCTCAGGAAGCAAGAAACGAAACCTTTGATGTAAAACAAAACAATATAGAAGCATCTACGCAGACATTAAACGATCATAAGCCAAAGGGAAGGAGCAATATACCTAAACAAATATGACCATTGCTGTAAATGTGTGGATGTAACGGTCCCGGAGGAACAAAAACTACCTGCTCAACAGCATAGCAATTTTATACAGTCATACTTTCTCATCTTCCACAGCAACAAAATTACAAAAGAAACACACATAAAAACTAAATTAAAAAAAAAAAAGAAAAAATTAACACTAGCTCCATCAAAGAAAACACTTTAGTTTGAGAATTCTATGGATCTATAACAAAGTATCAGTCCCTCATCAGTGAGATTTGTATTAGCCAAGCAAAGAGAATAGAAGAGAAACACACGAACATAAAGATAAGTTCCTTACAATAGAAAAAAGGCCTTTTAATCAAACATATATCTTCAACTAATCAAAAGAAGCTGCGACCAATAACTCACTTCTTCAGACAAAAGAAGAAAAGGAATGAGATGACTTGCCTGGGGAGCTTCCATAGGGTAATTAACGGGAAATTCAACCTGAAGCTGGTAAGTCTCATTCTCGTATAGCGTCCCCGGAGCCCCGGTCACATCGATTGTCCATCTTCATAAATCGATCAAAATTTCAGAAGAGAAATATTCAAAGGGAGATTGTTGAAATAAAAAAGGGGCTTACTTTTGAAGATTATCGCTAACTTTGTGCCTAAATCCAGTGGGGGGATTTACTTGCCACTCGGTAAGCTCTTTCTGCAACCTATTGCACGCGATCTTGCTTAACGCCTACGCATATATATATATATATATTTTTTAAAAAAATACATTTCAATTTCAGGTTCTATCAAATGCTATTTTCAAAAAAAAAAAGAGAGAGATAGATTCGTAGAGAGATCGAAGACATGCGAAAGGGACACCTTGCGTGAAGGAGCGGAAGAGCTGGTCATGGCGGAGAGAGACGGGAAACGAGAGAGAACCGATGTGTGTGCTGTGTCTGGGCTCCTCCTTTACTCTTCACAGTTTCTTTTTTTCTAATTAATTAATAGCGTCACTTCGTTTTTCTTCTAAAATATGTTAAGACTAGGGTAAACCCGCTACATGGATAGAAAAGTAAATAAATAATAGTATAAATTTATTTTAAATGTTTGATTCACTTTTAACTAAAAAGTAGCTTTACCGTTTATATTTTTTTACAAAAATTGTAATTATTTATTTACTATTTTAGAAATTATACTTATCTAACTATAACAAAATTTAAAACAATGCAATTTTTTCAATGTGTATTTTAGTTTAACTAACAAAGATTATTTTAAAAGAAATTACAGTAAATTGTAATATATAGAGTGAAGTTATTTACTCGTAAAATTATATTTTTTTCATTAACTAAACTGCTTTTTCTTTACACCATCATAAAAAAAAAATTATTTACATGATGTTATCTATTAAACTAAAATATTTTAAGACAGATAAATAGACAATATTAAATTATTATTACTGTTTAGACATATATATGTTTTTAAAAATATTATATGTATTATATATATGAAAATCAAGTTAACCATGTTATCAAAATAGTTGATTAGAATTTTTGAAATAGATTTTACTAACTTATAAAATATTGTCTTTACATTATTTTTATTATACATAATAAATTATGATATATTGATTATATTTTTTTAAAAATATTTTGTTTATTATACAATACTTGTTAGTTATAATTTGTATTTATTTAAAAATTATTCTTATTTCAAACTTATAAATAAAAGTTTATTAATTATTTGTTAATATTTCTAATGTAAAGGTTGTTTTTAATTTATATATAAAATAACCCATTCGAAATATTTAATAAGAAAAGTTATATTTTCAATTTTGTTATTATATACACATAAATTTACTTAATCCAATTTTCTTTAGTATGCAACTTCTGATATAAAAGCTTTAATAATACTTCAATTGGATTTAAAGGGTTCCAATAGGTTACAACTTAAGAACATGATTGTTTCAATTTGGTTAGATCGAATTTGAGTGTGTTGGTGTAATAAAAGAGATTTTGACTTATTGTTAAGTCCAATTGACTATAGTTTGAGCCCACAATGATACTTACTTTGTAAACAAAGTCAACAACCAAATATAACTTTACAACAACTTCTCGATCGTTTCTTCTTTTCTTCACATCTTAAACAATCAAAGAAGCTCAAACCATCCCAAAGATGATGTACATGACCTTCTACTGAGAAATCAAAGCTACAATTCTTTTCAATTTCTGGAAAACCAATTCATGTCTAAATTACATCATCACCTTACTTGCTTGCTTCGTCTTCACTGTCTTTTACCAATAGCATAAGAACCGCCGTCTCCAGTTCAGATCCATTTATCTATCTATCATCCTCTTCTGCCTTGCATCGGTGCTTCCACTCTTCTTCTCGCCAATTCAGATACCAGATCCGCTGCGAAAGCTATGTTAGTGGTGCTTTTCGCGTGAACACGGTGATCGGTTACTTGATGATGCTCGTGTCTATGTCCTTCAACAGAGGAGTTTTCATGGCTGAGAACACATAATTTTTCCGGGTAAAAATAATCAGGGTTGTTCGCTATTGAACTGTGTTTTTCGACCAAAAACTAACTATAATGTACAAACATAGAAAAACCCATAAAAATAGTTGATTATTTAATGAAGCCTAGAGTCTGGAAGGATGAAACACGTGTCACTTTGAGAATGTATAAATTAATGATGTGGCATCAAAAAAGGGATGCAAAATCTTCTATATATAATAAGAATATATTTTTCAGTGGGTTGAATTTGCACTGAGTAACCATTATAAAAAAAAAAGATGACAATTAATTCACCAGTGACAATGGCTACAATATTCTTCTATATATTAATTACAAAATCATTTAAATGATTTTCTTATGTGTCATTGATGAAGTTTTGATAAAATAATTATAATTTGATTAGTTCGATAACTTTTAATTTTTAACTAAATCCAAAATTAAATGTATTACATAAAATCATTGATTTATTGTATTCACTACTAATATAATTATATTAAAATAATTTTATAAATTTTTATTTAATATCACATGTATTTATATGTATAATATCAATTTATAGAATTTAGTCTATAATATTTAATTATTTCAATAAATAAATTTTGTTAATTCATCTATATTTTACATGTCTGATTATATTTTTGAAAACATAGATGAGATTAGGTAGTTCTACGATTAGTCTTCTTTTGAAAACTTTAAATAGAAAAATGAAAAATTATCAACCAATCAAATTATAACAAATAATTTGAGAGCTCTCTTATAAATGATATATTAACATAAATCACTAAAATGACTTCTTAATTAATATATAAGCGGATATTATTAATGAATATAATAAATCATAGATTTCAGAAAACTAATTAATCTAAACCTAATATATATACATATTCTAAAATGTGTCAAATGAATTCAAAACAGTCAAATAAATAATTTCAAAAAATTCTAATCATTTTCAAATGACAATGTGATATCATAAAAAAGTTATCACTTTTAGAAACGAATAAAATACTTTTATATTTAACACATAAAAATTATACGGTAAGTCATTCTCCTACATATTAATTGACAAGTTGCTTAAGTGATTTCTACTGCCGTGTCGCTTGTAAGAGAACTATCCAATTAATTGTTATAATTTATTGGTTCATGATTTTTTCATTCTTTATTTATTTTAATTACTGGTTTTAAAAGAAAAATGATCGTAGAATTACCTAATCTAATATATATTTCCAAGCATGCAATTAAACATATTAAATATAAATGAGTTAACATAATTTATTTCTAGAAACAATTAAATATCATAGATTACATTATATTTTATAGAAACAATTAAATAATATGATATTACAAAGACAATTATAAAATGGGTTTTCATATATTTATAATAGTAATAAATACAATAAATCATAGATTTCAGAAAACTAATTAATCTAAACCTAATAATATTAATTAACTCATTCTTTCACTATATATATATTTTTAAAATGTGTCAAATAAATGAAAAATAGTCAAATATAATGTAATCTATGATGTTTAATTGTTTCTATAAATGAATTAAATATCATAGATTACATTATATAAATTGATAATTTACATATAAATACATATGATACTACTAAAACAATTATAAAACGGTTTTTCATATATTTATATTAGTAGTGAAAACAATAAATCATAGATTTCAGAAAACTAATTAATCTAAACGTAATAATATTAATTAAACTCATTCATTCACTATATATATATATATATATATATTCTGAAAATGTGTCAAATAAATGCAAAACAGTCAAATATTTAATTTTAAAAACTTTCAATAATTTTCCAATGACAATGTGATTCATAGATGAGTTATAACTTTTTGAAATTATTAAATTATTATTATATTTTAAAACATAAAATTATATCGTAAGTCATTTAAAATTATATTTAATGGTAATTCATAGAAAATTACTATTATATGGTACATTATTTAAAATTACATTAATAAAATTATTTTTACAGTTTTTTCCTATAGTTAATACTCTATTAATATTATTCATATAGCTTCGGTTATAAGAAAACTGGCATGCTTATTTTTAATAGGAAAAAAAGAAAAGAGACATAAAAAAGAGAGAAGAATAATAAAATATGTTTGTTGTATTCTTGGTTCTCTTATATTCTTATGTATTTAATTTTATCTGTTTTTCGAGATACTATAAATGTTAAGTAATTATTTTTATGTATTTTTTTTTAAAGTTAAGATAAATTGAGTAAGGAAGATCAACAAAAATGACCAGCTCTACAATTGGAAAAATCAAAGATGCAAAATATAATGTAAACTAAAAGTAATAAAAATTATTTAAAAATAATGAGATGTATTTTTCACGGTATACTTAACTTTTAAGTTGTATGATGATACAAACAATTTATTTAGATTTAATATTGGATCTCACATTAATATCAAGTATATATGCTTAAAATAACAGCATTGCATTAATTACAATTCAAAATTATTCTTTTTTTTCTTATTAGTTAGTCAGATTAAATTTAAATAAGCATGTTTTAAAATAATTTAAAATAAATGTAAATAATAAATTTAAAAGTTTTAATAAAAACATTTGGTACAATGAATTAGTGTTTTATAAAATAGTATAATCATCGGAGATAATTTAAGAAAGAATTTGCGTACTTAACCCATTTGAGTTTTATGTTAAACACTAAATAAAATATGACTGCAAAAGTGTGATTTCTGATTTGACAAAATTATGAGAGAAAATGATTAAACTACCTTTTTTAATACATGTTTGATGTTTACTTTAATAAAATTTATCTTTAGTTTTAAAGAGATAAATTAAGAAGTCACTTGAGTGACTTTTACTTATGTGTCATTAATACGTTAAGTTCTAAAAAATAGTTTTGTGTACTTTTATTAGTTACTAGTGGTTTTCCCGGGCTACGCCCGGGTTTTCATATATAAATTTTAGTTTAATTTAATTTATTATATTAATTTTGAATATATATAATGCTTATATATCCATTTTTAAAAATATAAATCATAAAATGAAGTTTAAATTATTAAATTTTAAACGAACTAATATTGACAGCAGATGTTATTTGTTTTCAGTTTTAATTATGATAAGATTTTAAATAAATTTCAATGATATTTGATCAAAAACCGTAATGTCTAGATGAGATTGCTTAGTTGTTATTTGATGAACTACTTTTTGACAAACTGATATATTTAATAATATTTTTGTATAGGTAATTGTTTTATTCTTCAAACTTCTGACAATGTCTATTATAGCATTTTTAATAAAATTTTGTTCTTGATGTTGAAGCGGGTAATATTTTTCTCCAATTTACTGAACAAAAAACTACAAAATATCATACCTGATAATTAAAATTTATATAAATTTTTATTTATTAGTTTTGTTTAAATGTTTTTTTTTAAATTGAAAAAAATAATTGTATATTTTTTTTGCCAACAATCGTATATTAAAGTAATGTATACTAAATTTTGTAATATAATCATTCATAACTACAATAATGCTATTACAATGAGTCTATAATACTTGATAGTTTTAAACAAAATTATATATTGAACTTTTTGTAAGCTTACACGCATTACAGGTGTTTGCATGACATTTTGATAATTAATACAATTTTGAATCTTGAATAATTATAGTAAACATGTGATAACATTTAGTGGGGGTTATTGATTCCATTATTTTAATAGATTTAGAAAAACATTTGGATTTATAAATCTTTGATATATCATATAATATTTGGTTTATAAATCTTATCTCTTTTGTTTTTTCTTTTTTTGTATCATCTTAAACTCTTCAAATATAACAATATTATAAAAAGCATCCTATGATTTAAAATCGAGCAAATAGATTTAAGAATCAAGGATATTGATTTAAAAAAAAATAGCTTTTTATGGAAATCAATGATGTCCAAATCTTTGATAAATCATAGATTTTAAAATCGAGCAAATAGATTTAAGAATCAAGAATATTGATTTCAAAATGATTTTAATTGTCTTTTCGTTTTTTTTTTACTTTCGGTTTCAGAATTGTTGTGTAATTCAGTTTTTCCTCGTTTTGGTTTGACTCTTGCTGGAACTTTTTTTTTTTCTTTTAAACTCTTATTTTACGGAAATCTTTTGGAAATCAAGGATATTGATTTAAAAATGAAAACAGATTTAAGAATCAAGGATATTGATTTTAAAATCGAGCAAATAGATTTAAGAATCAATGATATTTATTTAGATATTTCATATTTACAGATATGAAAGTTGTAATCCATCTTGAAGAAATGGTTGAAAGTGATATTTTTTTAAAAAACATTTTACTGGACTAAAAATATTTATTAGAAATCATATCATTTGTAAAAATCAATAAAAATTAAAATAAAATAAAAGATTTTTATAGTTGGACCTAAAACACTTCCAACAAATGATAGAATGACAAGTATCAACTTTTGCTTCTATGGAGAGAAAAAACTCTACTCTATTATATAAGATATGTATAAATATTTAATTTAGAAAAACTTTTGAAATATTTTATATAACTAATAAATAATACATCACCGTTACAATATAAATGAATATATAACATTAATAAAAAATAAACTAAATATAAGTACATTGTAAAAAAAAAATCACATTAACTTATATATATCATTTGTTCAAAAATTAAAATATATATCAAAATTATTTATAAATTTTCGTTAAAATAGAAAACTTAATAAACAATAATGAAATAGAAATTTGTTTTAATTAATGTTTAATTTTTTATTAGCATTTATTGGTTCATTAAGTAAACTAAATTTTTTTAAATATAATAATATCAATAAAAGAAAACTAAAAAATAATAATGAAATAGAAATTTGTTTTAATTAATGTTTAAATTTTTATTAGCATTTATAAATAATACATCACCAATACAATATAAATGAATATATAGTATTAACAAAAATAAACTAAATATAAGTACATTGTAAAAAAAATCACATTAACTAATATATATCATTTGTTCATAAATTAAAATATATATTAAAATTATATGTAAATTTTGGTTAAAATAAAAAACTAAATAAATAATAATGAAATAGAAATTTGTTTTAATTAATGTTTAAATTTTTATTAGCATTTATTGGTTCATTAAGTAAACTAAAACTTGTTAAATATAATAAATATAAAAATATCATTAAAAGAAAACTAAAAAAATAATAATGAAATAGAAATTTATTTTAATTAATGTTTAAATTTTTATTAGTATTTATTGGTTCATTAAGTAAACTAAAATTTGTTAAATATAATAAATATAAAAACAACATTAAAAGAATGTGACACATGGCATTTTTCCCCCACAGAGTGAAAAAAGCCAACTTTATTATATAAAATTTTAGTAAATAAAAATTGTTAAAAACCTCCGGTTAAGCCAAATATCGGAGAAGATAACGCAATCACATTATTTTATAAATCAACAAGAGACATGAAATGGAACAAAAATTCATTCTCGAAGTAGAAGTTTTCGATTGTTGGGGGATCGACTTCATGGGTCCTTTCCCTATCTCTTACGGAAACCGCTACATTTGGTTGCTGTCGATTACGTTTCCAAATGGGTTGAAGCAATTGCATCACCCACGAATGATGCCTCTGTTGTTATCAAACTTTTCTAGAGCATCATTTTCCCAAGATTTGGAGTTCCTCGTGTAGTTATAAGCGATGGTGGAACCATTTTATCAACAAAAACTTTGAGAATCTGCTCAAAAAGAACGGAGTCCACCATAGAGTTGCAACGCCTTACCATCCGTAGACTAGTGGACAAGTCAAAGTTTCTAACATGCAGATTAAAGACATTCTAGAAAAGACTGTCGGAGCCACAAGAAAGGATTGGTCTAGGAAATTGGATAATGCACTCTAGGCTTACAGAACAGCTTTAAGACGCCACTAGGGACAACTCCATTTCACCTGCTCTACGGCAAATCTTGCCATTTACCAGTCGAGCTAGAGCATAAAGCAGCATGGGCTACTAAATTGTTAAATTTTGACATAAAGTCAGCTGCAGAAAAGAGACTCATCTAGCTAAATGAACTAGATGAAATAAGACATCTAGCCTATGAGAACTCTAAGATCTATAAAGAGGAACCAAATCTTATCATGACAAACACATTGTTTCTCGACATTTCGTCCCGAATGATCAAGTTCTCTTATATAACTCTCGTTTGAATCTATTTCCCGGAAAACTTCACTCTAGTTGGTCTGGCCCTTTCACTGTCATAGCGGCCCCACCAAATGTAACCGTTACCCTTATAAATGAGAAAGGAGAAGAATTTACGGTAAATGGCCAACGAGTGAAGCACTATTGGGTCAAGCCCCCAAATGATAGACCCCTCCGGTTAGGTACGCCTAACTCCGCCTAGGATACCCAATAGATAAGTTAACCCAATTAGGATTTAATTTATCATGTTTTTCAAAATTAATGCATTTAGTTTCAATTAATTAATTACTTAACCTTAAGTAAAAATAGTAAACATAATAGCCAAATCAAGGCATATCGACCGATATATACCTATTTGTATCGGTTGATACAGACATATCGAGGGTAAACCCCTCTTAAGTCGATACGCGCCTCTCTTCCCCTCATAATCGCACAACACACCCGAAACACAAAAACCTCCCTTTCTCTCTCGATTCTTCACGGATCCTACCCGTTTTTTACCTCAATCGATTCAAAACTCTCCTCCTATCCTCCAAGGTATAATCGTTTGATTTCTTGATTTCTAAAGAGAACAAGGTTGAACTCATATTTTACCTAGAAATCGGTCGATAGGTTAGTTTTAAATCGATTAGAGTTGTTAGGATTGTTAGATTAGAGGTTTATAAGTGTTAGAACTAGGATTTACACTTTGAAATTGCGATTTGCGTTGTTGAGATTTTTGCAGGTCTCGCGACACGCTATTGATCGATATCGGCCTTCCCTTATCGATCGATAGGCACTTCTGGTCGGATTTGAAAAATCTTGAAATCGATCGATATCCATTGGTTTACATTGATCGATATCGACCGTATGTGCAGTGTCCTAACTCTCTCGTGTTTTGAAATTTTCTGCAGATGGTTTCTGATGCACAACGTGAGAAGAGGACCAAGCGGAGACTCGAGGGACCTAGCTCCTCGAAAAGAGCACCTCCATCATCTTCTTCCTCCTCGGAAAGGGAAGATTAGCATGCCCCTTGGCCACGTGCAGACGGAGAACCCATCCGGATCTACCAGCACTTCGCCGACTCGCGAGCTGCAGCTACGAGCACCGCATGCCTGCACCGTCCTGTGAGCGATTACTGGAACAACTACAACAGCCTGCTTTACAACGCATGGCTTGATGTGGAGATTGTGCCCACTCGTTTCATCAACTCAGCCACCCTCCGACGTCTAGGGATCGAGAAGGACCTTGGAGAGATGCTCATCCAGCTTGGATTTGGGACCATGGGTTCCCAATCCTATGACCTTTACCCCTCGCTCGTCAAGAAATTCATGGCCACGGTTCACTTTGTGTACAAGAACCCGCCACCGACGGTTGCTTGTGACGGTGTTCTCTCCTTCTTTTCTAGAGGCATCATGTACTATGTCTCTGTCCCTGAGCTCTGCGAGATCTACGGGTTTGGGAACAACACAACCACCTCCAGTTCCATCTCCGCCTTCTTAGAGGTCGCAAAGTTCTGGGCGATCTTTGGCACAGGTCCCTGGAGCTCAGCCTTAGTGCTTCAGTCTGATATCCGCCACCCGAATCTACGGTACTTCATGAGGATCTTTGCCTCCACTCTGCTCTGCAAGATGGAGCCTAACAAGGTAAGGATCACCGAGCTTACCCTGTTGTACCACGCACTGGATGGACTGGTCGATCTGACCTTTTTGGACCCCGAGCACGACATGGCCACACCCAACCTAGGTGCCGTCTTTGCTGAGCACCTGGTCAGCCTGAAGACCTAGCCTTTTTCTGGTGGATCGGGGAGGAAGAAGGAGACGGTCGGGAGTTTGCTGACACCGATATTACAGCACTGTGGGATCCGGTTTGATGAGGGCACCGCAGTCACTACTCGGACTTACATGGACGAGGAGCATCTGCGTAACAGCCAGTGGATGGACAGGCAGCGGCATTGGTTTTTCAGGACTCCAGCTGGTCTACGCCGGTTCCTTTTGCCTCACCCAGCGACGACTGCCTTTGCGGGCAACCTCGACAAGCTTCGATTCCAGCCAGACCCGAGCCTAGTCCTCGACCCACCCGCAGAGCGCCGTGACACAGGGGCCCGCAGCACCGGTACCTCTCGAGCTTCATCAGCAGCATCCCTGCCCCAGTTCCCAGACCTATCAGGGCTGGAGACAGGCGAGGAGCGGGTTTTCAGGAGAGGAGTGTTGGGTGCTCTTCAGGCTATCTGGTCCCGCGTCTCTAGATGCCGCTGTTCGAGCCGAGCGAGCACTTCAGCCATTGACCCATCGGCGACAGGTCCATCCCACCAGTACCGCCAGGATGACGAGGGCGACGACGAGAGCAGTGACGACTGATTCACTTGCTCCTTTCTATCCCTTATCTCGTACTATTATGTTTTCACTTTTATTTCCAGACTTGTAGGATTTTTATTTGTACTTTCTATAACTAGCCTGCTACTATCTTTTATCTAACTATTTGTGTGTGTTGAGTATGTCTAACAGAGCTAACATAGGGTTACATAACCCATCAATGGTGAGTTTGATAGACTAACTACACAATAGGCTAAGGCACCCTATATCGATCGATGTACGCCATATTATGTCGACCGATACAGCTAACCATATATCGATCGATTTCTTAACAGACATATCGATCGATATGTAAGGGCAGAGGTACAATTTTTTCTACTAACATGAATATTTTTGCTACATTCAATTTTTTTTTTTTTTCATCCTAGACTAAATAACACTAGCGACAGTGTTGTTTAAGTCTGGGGGGTATCTACTAACACCTTCATTTGTTATCATGTTCATTTCATTACTATCATTTTTACTTCAAAAAAAAAAAATATATATATATATATATATATATATATATATATATATATAAAGAGAAAGATATTTTACTAAAAAGGAAGCAATGATCATATAGATTCATACTTGTCACCTAACCACTTCTTAAGCACCACTCTTAGATTTTACAAAAGATACTAAAGATGCTAAAGCAGAGCACCGATTAGCTATGACAACACTTGTTGAAAATGAATGGAAGAACCAAAGCCGTTTTCCAATCTAACCTGAAATTTATCACTTGTCTTGGGGCTTGGCATACAAGGGATCGGAATCCTCTTGCAAATCTGGAAGGTAAAAGTCTCAACAATTTTGGTTTCTTTCTCTCCTCCCTTTGGCATCCAAAAAGAAAAATAAAGATTGAGATGATTTCCTGAGAGGCAGAGGGAGAGGTACATTACCTATGACCCCACTATTCTAATTCAAAGGAATGATCACACATTGTGGAAGCGAGGGAGAGGTACATTACCCATGACCCCACTATTCGCCTACACTTTGTCAAAAAAAAAGAAAAAAAAAAGAGAAGAAAGATCAATAAGATGAACATTAATTGTTCATTGGGATTGATATATAAAGAAAAAGAAAATTTGGGATTCAGAGAAGGGAGATAAAGAGAGAAAAGGAACCAGAATGAGAATGCCTAAAACTAGCTTGAGTTGAATCCAAGTGTTCCTTGATCGATACTCCCAAGGTAAAGCCTACACCTTTATTTTATGCATAAATGAGATCGGTAGAAGGGATAGACAAACAGGATCACTGAGTTACTGATTTTTAAATACGTCGTCAATCCCTCAGTTGTATGTAGCCTCAGTCACCCAACATGAAGAAGTTCAGAAAGATGACTGGAGTGAGCTCAAAGCACCCAAGGTGGAGCTTAAACCCCTCCCCCATAGTGGAAGGTACGCATTTCTTGGAACCAATGAGACATATCCTGTCATTGTGAGTAGTGAGCTGAATGAAAATGAAATATCTGAACTTTTAACAGCACTTAAAGGGTTTAGAAAGGCAATAGGATACTCACTTGATGACATTAAAGGGATATCACCCTCTTTATGCTTGCATAGGATACATCTTGAAGATGAATCAATGACTTCTGTAGAGCATCAAAGAAGGTTAAATCCTAACCTGAAGGATGTTGTTAGGAAAGAGATTCTTAAACTTCTAGATGCTGGTGTGATTTACCCCATCTCCGATTCTAAATGGGTATCTCATGTGCATGTAGTTCCAAAGAAAGGTGGTATCACTGTGATTAAAAATGACAAGGATGAACTGATTCCAACAAGAACTATCACTTGGCATAGAATGTGTATTGACTACAGAAAATTGAACTCTGCATCTAGAAAATATCATTTTCCACTGCTATTTATTGATCAGATGCTTGAGAAACTTGCAAATCACCCTTTCTATTGCTTTCTTGATGGATATTCAGGATTCTTCCAGATACCCATACATCCCAATGATCAAGAAAAGACGACATTCTGGTACCTTTGCTTATCGAAGGATGCCATTTGGGCTATGTAATGCTCCAGCCACCTTTCAGAGGTGCATGATGTCAATCTTTTCTGATCTAATTGAGGATGTAGTGGAGGTGTTCATGGATGACTTCTCTGTCTATGGATCTTCGTTTTCTGCTTGTTTATTAAATTTTTTTAGGGTCCTACAGAGATGTGAAGACACCAATCTTGTGCTGAATTGGGAGAAGTGTCATTTCATGGTAAAAAAAGGGATTGTGCTGGGACACAAGATTTCAGAGAAAGGGATCGAGGTAGACAAGGCTAAGATTGATGTGATGGTGGGGTTGGATCCTCCAAAGACAGTGAAAGACATCAGGAGTTTCTTGGGGCATGCTGGTTTCTACAGGAGATTCATCAAAGACTTCTCTAAGATCGCCAGGCCACTTACCAGGTTGTTGTGCAAGGAAGAAGCCTTTATCTTTGGTGAAGAATGTCTAGAAGCTGAAGTGTGAACTTGTGAGTGCCCCCATTGTCCAACCACATGATTGGGATCTCCCATTTGAGATCATGTGTGATGCTAGTGATTATGCTGTGGGAGCTGTTTTGGGGCAGGAGAAAGATGGCAAAACTCATGTCATCTACTATGCAAGCCAAACTTTGAATGATGCGCAGATGAAGTATGCAACTACTAAGAAGGAAAATGATAGCCATTGTCTTTGCCTTTGAGAAGTTCAGAAGTTACCTAGTGGGATCTAAAGTCATTTTCTACACCGACCATGCTTCCTTGAGACATCTTATGGCAAAGAAAGATGCAAAACCCAGGCTTTTGAGACGGATCCTTTTGCTACAAGAGTTTGATTTGGAGATCAAGGACAAGCCAGGAGTTGAGAATGGTGTAGCTGATCATCTATCCAGGCTGAAAGTAGAGTGTGGTGCCCCCATTGATGAAGGGCTTCCTGAAGAGCAGATCATGGCTATTGGGACAGTGATGGCAGTTTGTGAGACTGGTAGGAAGCTTGAAGAAGTCAAGGCTACAGAAGAAAAAGAACCTTGGTATGCTGATTTGGTGAACTACTTAGCCACAGGAAAAAAGCCTTTGGATCTTGTGGGTCATACCAAGAAGAAGTTCTACAAAGATGTGCAGACATACTATTGGGATGAGCCATACCTCTACATTCTCTACAAGGATCAAATTTATAGGATAGTGGTTGCCAATGAAGAGGTTGATGGGATCCTTACACATTGTCATGGATCATCTTATGGAGGCCACTTTTCTACCTTTAAAATTGTTGCAAAGGTGTTATAAGCTGGATTCTGGTGGCCACATATGTTCAAAGACACACAAGACTTTGTTTCAAGGTGTGATTCATGCCAAAGAAGAGGAAACATTACCAAGAGGAATGAGATGCCTCAAAACCCCATCCTTGAAGTTGAAGTGTTTGATGTGTGGGGTATTGACTTCATGTGACCTTTCCCATCTTCTTATGGGAACAAGTACATCCTAGTAGCTGTTGACTATGTCTCCAAATGGGTGGAAGCTGTTGCAAGCCCCACCAATGATGCTAAGGTTGTGATCAAGATGTTCAAAAGCACTATCTTTCCAAGGTTTGGCGTTCCAAGGATTGTGATCAGTAATGGAGGTGCTCACTTCATCAACACGCTACTAGAAGCACTTCTCAAGAAGAATGGTGTGAAGCATAAAGTGGCAACTCCTTACCATCCCCAGACTAGTGGTCAAGTTGAGGTTTCCAACAGAGAAATCAAGTCCATTTTGGAGAAGATTGTGGGGGGGTTACAAGAAAAGACTGGTCTAATAAGCTTGATGACGCACTTTGGGCTTATAGGACAGCTTACAAGATTCCTTTGGATACTACACCTTTCAATCTCGCCGACGGCCACGCAGCTAAGGCTTACTCTTGTTGTACCGTTCTTACGTGAATTCGGAATAAGACTCCTTCTTGCTCTCAATCTTGTTTTTTTACATATTCAATTTATTCTCATCGTGTTCTTGATTGCTTGTGTGCGGTTCCGCTGATAGCCGGGTCCTCTGGAAAATTAGGGTTTTCCCTAAGTTCCTAAATTTACGTAAAATCGACAGGGGTCAATTTCGGTTCCCACATCCATAGAGATTAGAAAAAAAACAGATAATGGTTAATAACAAAGGTTTAAGAAGACCAGAAGCGTAGGACAATGTATAGTCAGAGATCATACGGAAATGAAAGCTTGAAGACAAATATATCTGTTTTAAAGGAGATGAAATACTTAAATATGAAATACCTGATGTGTGCTTGTGAAATCTTAAGTGAAAAAGATTCAAAGAACAGACCAATGAGGAGTCACTTTTGCTCTTGTTTTTCTTGTCTTATAGTTGACCATGTTGAAACTACAATGAGAGAATCAACGTAGGAATATGGTCAATGCTCTCTGCAGCCTCAACAAAACTGGTCTTCTCCGTGAACCTAATAGAAACAGGGAATCGAGTTAATAGAAATAATCTCTATTTTTTGTGTACAACATCAAGTTTCTCAATCCGAAAGAGTCAATAGCCTGTACTTTCTCAGGCTTTTTGCATATTTTCTTTCTCTTTGTTCTTGTAAAGTTTTGTAAGAAAACGTATATATGATTGGCACAGAAAATGAAATCTTGAGACAACTTTTAACTTCAGAGTTTATGCTGGTTAAGAAAAATATACCTTCTCATCCACCAAAGCAATATAAACTAAACAGCCATGAGATCACCACCCTTATTCACATTATGTGCTTCCCAAAAATGCAGAAGCCTTGATAGTCAAAGCATTGAAGTGATGATTTACAGGGGATTAAGACTTACATATTTATTTTCTCAGTTTCAATCTGTTGAAGTAATGGGAGAAGCATTGAATGAGAGATCATGAGGATTGGGAAGGTGTTGTTAATGATGGCATTATAGACTCTATGTGTCACTGGGGTTAATAAGAGATCATGGTTGTCTGGGGAAGAAACAGGACCACAAATGGATGGTCGTACATCTCGCAACTTCAAATCGTGAAACCTTCATCACTGAACCCTCGCATAAAGATGGCCGGTAATAAGCAGCGCGACCACCAAGGATGAATCCATGAATCACAAAATCCTGCATAAAAATTTAAGAGCTGAAAGCATCGCTTATTTCTAAATAATAAAACAGTCATATAAGACCATAATCGTTTCAATACCTTTTCATCAATGAGAAGTAGCGTGATGTCCATAAATTCACCTTGTTCTTGATGTTTTTAGACTCCCAAAAACGCAGAAGCCTGCAGACAACGAACTGGGTAGATCTACCTAGCTGGAGAGCATCGAAGGCGGTCTGCGGCACAATAGCATCGAGGGAAGCCGTTCTCGAAATTTCTAAGTGAAGTTGATAAAGATGCTTGGTTGTGAGTGTTTTTGACGATGCAGTCTCCTTGAGACCTTCCATGATTTATATCATTGATATGAAGAATCCGAAGAGTTCGACATGGTTTCGGATGTCGATCACAACAAATGGGGGACAACCTATAAAATAGGAGAATTCGTTTTATAAAATTTCAACATGTCCTCCGGTTAAGCCACCAGTTGCTCCACCAGCCAAATCTCCAGTAAAACCTCCGGTTTACCCTCCTACCAAAGCTCCAGTTAATCCCCCAGTCAAACCTCCGGTTAAGTCTCCAATTTCTCCACCAGCCAAACCTCTAGTTAAACCTCCGGTTTACCCTCCTACCAAAGCTCCAGTTAAGCCCCCAGTCAAACCTCCGGTTAAGCCTCCAGTTTCACCATCGGCTAAACCTCCAGTTAATCCCCCAGTTTACCCTCCGACCAAAGCCCCTGTTAAGCCCCCGACCAAAGCTCCGGTTAAGCCTCCGGTCTCCCCTCCAGCCAAGCCACCGGTCTCCCCTCCAGGTAAGCCACCGGTTTACCCGCCAAAATTCAACAGAAGCCTAGTCGCCGTTCAGGGTACGGTCTTCTGCAAAAGCTGCCAATACGCTTCTTCCGATTCACTCACTGGCGCCAAACCCGTTGAAGGTTAGAGTTTTTTTTGTTAATTATTAATAATTTTTCACATAATTAAAACACTAAAATTAATCGTATATCGGTGTAAGACAATACGTACTTGATATCAAATGATGATGCAAACTTCGACAAATAATTCAAATTTCAACACATTATAAGTAGGACCATTGGTAC
Organism: Eruca vesicaria subsp. sativa; assembly: GCA_932364175.1. Lineage (NCBI taxonomy): Eukaryota > Viridiplantae > Streptophyta > Magnoliopsida > Brassicales > Brassicaceae > Eruca > Eruca vesicaria. The sequence continues at coordinate 2,933 of CAKOAT010160710.1, read as the reverse complement.
GAAAACTGTAATATTATTTCGAAAGTATTTACTTCTGCACTCATCAGTCACTGTTTTTATTGTCAGTCCCAAAATTACGTGAAGCCCAAAGAAAATAGTTAAAAAGTAGTATCTAACTATTTACATTAGTCGAAAAACAAATCTAACGATATTAAATTTTTTGCTAAATTCTTTAGGTGCTGTTGTGAGACTACTGTGTAAGAGCAAGAAGAACATAGTCGCTGAGACTACGACGGACAAGAACGGCTACTTCTTGTCATTATTGTTCATATTATCTCCTTTGCGTGATCTTCTCCTAAGAATCCGAAGAGTTCGACATGGTTTCATTTTCTTAATAATTTTAGTAATAATAATATGTTTCTTACATAAATTTTGATTGATATTTCTATTTCAATAAATATGGTGTTTTTAAAAATATATTAATATTTTTAATTATTTTCAAAATAATAATAGTTGTAGTTAATTAAAACATATAGATCTGTGAACTCTCAATATTATTTATCTTGTTTAAGGCAAATTAAAAACAACACAATTAAAAACATTAAAACTACACGACACCAATCCATATGTATTATTGATAGTCAGCTAAATATCAAATATACTGTTAAATAAAACATCAAATATGTTTATTTTAGCATTTATGGTGTGACTATTATCATCACACACTATTAAAAGCAGCAAATAAAGGACTCTCAAGTATGCCACGTCGGATAGAATAATCGACCAGTAATATTATATGAATCGCCCACGTCATCTTCTTTTGTTATGTTTTGGGCTTCCTTTCTCTATGTTTTGGGCTTAGTTGGCATCCTCTCCTTCAAACCAGAAACGTTCTCGATCGCCTTCTTCTTCGCCTATTTTCTCTGAAACGCAAAAACAGATTCTAATCGCAATCTCGAATCCGAAGGTAATAACATATTTGATTTGAACTTGAACACAGAAATCGTACGATTGAATCTCCGATTCCTTGTGTGATCTTTCCGATTTTGAAATTGGGAACCCCTAATTTCCGTTTTTCTATGTTACAGAAAGGGATCATTATGTTGCATTGTTTGGTTCTGAAGCCGGCGTGTATGGGCTGTGGATCGCAGTCCGATCTCTACTGAAGCTCATGCAGGCACATGATGCTATGCTTGAAGTGCGGTAAAACCATGGCTGAGAACAAAGACAAGTGTATCGATTGTGGAACCATCCTCAAGCGCTTGATTAGGGTTAAGATTCTTATAGTTTCAAAAAAATCTTTGTTTTTAGGCACTCTCTCAATTTCATCTCTTTGTTTTGATTGTTGGGAAGAGAAGACCAGTCGAGGGTGTTCTTGCAAAGGTTCTCTGTTTTTATTCTTCTCATCATATTTTCAAGTATTTGTTGTGAAAACCACTGATTCAAAGGCGCAGGTGGATTCAGACAGAAGTGGCTCAAGCGTGGTAGTCAACAAGACAGTTCAGACGTTCATTGTCCAAGAACTGTTTCCATCTGAAGATTTTGTACTTACATGTCAGAACTCGTTGGTTTCTGATACTCCAAAAGACAGAGAGAGCAGGATAAAGCTCTGAGATCAATTCAGAAGCAGAGCATCATACATCCTATGTGAAGCTTCTACAGTCGCAGGGGTCTACTCAGCTACAAGGGAAAGGAAAAGGCGTTATCACAGCTGATACTGTCTCATTAGAAGACACCAATCAGAAGAATCAGTGTTCACGCAGTCCTGCAAAATTTACAATATCCCCAAACACGTATCCAGGTGATTGTTGCTCAGAGGTTAAAGACCTCAAATCAATGAAACCCAAATTCTCAGAGCAAACAATGACACAAAAATGGTGAAATCAACCAGCAGATCTGTTCTTCAATGATGTTGTTCCTGATCTTGGAAGAAGAAATACATCAAGGTGGTTTCCCAATAGGTCTATAGCAGGTAAAATACTATGTTTCTAACCCGATTATTCTGTTCAAGTTTTATCCTCGCTGACACAATCCGTTGAACGACATGGTTGTCATAACCGGTTACGAAGGTCACGTGAAGCGTGGAAAGCACCTACAACATAATCAACTACTTGAAACCAAAAGCAAAGGCATATATTGTGGTCTAAGAGGTGAACTCTAGGGTAATTCTGTAAATAGTTTGCTAATTCACAGAAGTCAACCACCGTCACTCTTGGTTCGAGAAAGCGAGCGCTTTTAGCGCCAAGGCGCTAAGCGACACAAAGCGAGGACCTCATCGCTTACGGACCCCATAGCGAAGCAAGGTACATAGATCCCTCACTTTCCCTCGCTTTCCATCGCTTTTGATATCTTTCTAAAGCGAAAAAACGGCGCTTTGTTGTACCTATAAAGAAAAGTGGATTTTCTTCAAATTTGTGAAAGTAACAAAACCGTTAAAGAAGAATATTTAGTATATCTAAAAGTATATACTCTTTTCACGTATTAGACGTGTAGAGGAGGATTTCCACAATCCCACTAACCCTACTTACTCCCCTATATAAGAACCCTCCTAACATTAAGTTAAAATCATCACCTTCTCTTCTCAACACACAAACACACGGCAATAGCATTACTAACCAGTATCGTTTCCTTACTTCTTAGTTCTTAAATCAATAGCTTTTTCTTAGTTCTTACTTCTCATATATGATTGTGTCTTGTTAAATATGATCGTGTCTTGTTCTTAGTCTTACTTCTTAATTCTTAAATATGATCGTGTCTTGTTATATTATATATGATCGTTTATTTTTCTTACTTTTTATATATGCTCGTGTCTTGTCTTACTTCTTAGTTCTTAAGCCAGTTTTTTAATGCGAGTTTACGATCTTGTTTATTTTCAATAGCTTCTTCTCATGCTATGTTTGTTTATGTTTATGTTGTAGTTGTGATCATGTCTGACGCTGGAGCTGGATCATCTCAAGGAGGAGGGTCTCAAGGAGGACAACAAGTTGATCCGG
>CAKOAT010160599.1:11052-64778 GCA_932364175.1 Eruca vesicaria subsp. sativa | reverse complement strand
ATCTCTCGAGTTTTATAAAACGATCTTCGAGTTTTATAAAACGATCTCTCGAGTTTCATAAAACGATTCTCGAGTTTTATAAAATGATCTCTCGAGTTTTATAAAACGATCTTCGAGTTTTATAAAACGATCCTCGAGTTCTATAAAATGATCTCTCGAGTTTTATAAAACGATCTTCGAGTTTTATAAAACGATCTCTTGAGTTTTATAAAGCGATTCTCGAGTTTTATAAAATGATCTCTCGAGTTTTATAAAACGATCTTCTAGTTTTATAAAATGATCTCTCGAGTTTTATAAAACGATCTCTCGAGTTTTATAAAACGATCTTCGAGTTTTATAAAACGATCTCTCGAGTTTTATAAAACGATTCTCTAGTTTTATAAAATGATTCTCGAGATTCATAAAACTGTTGCGTTTACGCGTTTGCGGGGAATTTTGGCTATTGATTCGGTCGTACCGATTTTGACCCCAACATATACCAAGCCCCAAGACAAGCAAATCAAGTCAATATTAGGTTGGAGGTCAGCTTTGGTTCCTTCAAACATTCTCAGTAAGTGCAAACATAGTTGACAGGTTGATCCACTTTAGTAACTCTAGTACTTCTGCAATCAATAAATGTAAGACTGGTCTAAAGAGTGGTTAGATGACAAGTAATAAATCGAAATAGATCATCATCCCCTTCTTAACTCAATAATATTTTTTTTTTGAAATCATTTTAAATAAGACTCATAAAGTAGATAAACGTTAGTAATCCCCCCAGACTTAAATTACATTGTCCCCTGTGTAACATAGTCGGTGGTAAGGTGAAAATCATAAAGCAGAAGTACGAAATATAACAAGTAAGAACGATATACCTGACCAGATTAAGTATCGATCGATGTAAAAGAGTTACCATCGGTCGATGTAAGTGATGTACTGTCGATCAATATCGACTGTTTCTTGTCGGTCGATTATCATGGCAATCGTCTACTCGGATCTGATTTTCTAAATATTTAACTAAACACACAATATTAGTAGAATCTCCCCCAGAGTTAAATAACACTGTGACCAATGTTATACAGCCTAAGATTGGTGGAACAATAAACCATAAGGAAAATATTTAACAAAGAAAGACTGTATACCTGCTTTGATGTGAGTATCGATCAACACAGTTAAGTGGCGATCGATATTCTTGATGCTCTGTCGAACGATGCTAGCTAGTCATCGTCGATTCTTATGCAAACTCATCTTCCTTGAATCTTTTCCTAATACCTAACATAAATAAAACACTAAATGTCTAAAGGTTAGTAATAGATAACTAATAAAACCAAAAAAAAAATTCGATGAACAGTGCTCTGCTACAGTACACTGCTACAGTAATCCTGCTACAGTATCGATCGATGTACTTGCTACAGTATCGATCGATGGTAGTGCTACAGTGTGTTGCTACAGTGCCGTCGTTACTCTTCATCAGTTTTTTTTTAACTGAAATTAGAAATCAAAATATCAGTAATAAATGAAAATAAAACCATATTTAAAATTACCTAACAGTGGGTTGCCTAACACTCAGCGCCTATTTTTAGTCATTAGCTTGACTTCTGGAGATCTGATTCAGTTCGGGTGAAGATGTGAACTTGCTCCAGAACAAGTCTCAGTGTCTCTCTTCCTCATTCTGTTGATGTAGTTGGTAAAAGCTCTAGCAGATACTTCTCCTTTATCTCTCAACTCTTGATCACATAGCACTCTAACCTTGGGAAAAGGTTCAGAACTTCCTCTGCAGCGCACTTTATACTCAAGACTTCACTCTTGACCTTGTGAAGGAACTAGTGATAGGAAATCTGCATCTGTATTCCTTTTCTTTTTCTTCTTCCGATTCCTTGTCGTTCCCCTGGACTTAGACTGTTCAGTCTCGGTCTGTTCTGAAATACAGAGGGTGTCGATCGATGCTGAATGCTTCGTGTCGATCGATTCTGAAGGTTGCTTGTCAACCGATGCTGTATGGTGATTGTCAATCGATGTTGATTCTGGCTTTGCTGACTCGCAGTTTGAACCATTTTTAGGTGCTGGATCTTCAAACATCTCTATGCATGAAATAAACTTCTCATCGGTCTTCTTTTCCAAAGGATCATAGAAAATAGTGTCATCAGCATTAGTCAGGCACATCATGTTCTTCTTAAGATCACAAACTGCTCCCACTGTAGCCATGAAGGCTCTTCCAAAGAGAAGCGAATTTGTTGTGCCTGGTTTAATCTCCATGACATGAAAGTCCACTGGAACAGGGCAGTCCCCTATCTCCACTTTAACATTCCTGATGATGCCTGCTGAATCAACTCTGGAGTTGTCTGCGAAAGTAAAACTATCTTTAGAAGGTTCCACCTTTAATCATATTCTGGGACTTCCAGAGGTACTCGGATAGCAGACATGTTGGTATATAACTCTCCAGGCCTGATCAATTCTGCTAGCGTTCTCTTGCGAGAAACTCTAGCATCCTTAGTGGTAGCAGATGGCTCAAGGATTGCAGTTCCTTCTCCATCTATCTTCTGACCTTCTTCATTCCACAGATGACCGTCCTGGTCATGCAGGTCTCCATTCTCATCTCGTACAAGGGATATCGTCGCAACCATGTCTCGCTGCTCAGTATTGATCGATCTTCGAGGTGAAGTATCGATCGATGTTGGGTGGGAAATGTCGTTCGACAGAAGGGTAGCTTCGGTCGATATGGGTGGGCGAGTATCGGTCGATGAAGACGGTGACTCGGTCGACTGTGGTTGGCGAGTATCGATCGATGTACTAGTGTTGTTATCGATCGATATGGAACATTTTTCTTTGCGGATCGAACGCTCCAATCTTGTAGGATCTGAGATGAAAAGTAATTCCTCCTTGCTGCTTCTGGTACTGATAGGCATGTATGTACCTTAAAGACGAAAAAATTTTCAGTAAGTACCTATAACAGTAAATAAAACCTAGACTAAACCTATTAATCAAGTCTAATGAAGAATCCTTGCTCCCCGGAAACGGCGCCTAATTTGATATCACTCAAATGTTTAACCCTAAGGAGTGAACTACTCTCTCAAATAAGCGTTTCAATTGTAGTACTTAGGGATCGAATCCACAGAGAGCAGGAGCACACAATAGACTATAGAAATCAAAGTTAAGCTGGGTAAACAATTTATAAAACAGTAAATAAAAGCAATGTGAACAAGGTAGTTGTTCGATTGGTTGAGTTTGTAAGCAGTAAGAAGAAATAGCTAGACCTAGGGATTTATCAATCAAGAGATTCAAAACAACAATTCAAGATGCTAATAGCTTATAGATTCATTCTAGAACTCGATTTTAATAAGTAAGTAATCCATCTATCAATGCAATTACTAATCAGATGTCTAAGTCCTTGTTCCAGCTTTCGCATGCGAACAAGAAACGAATATCGATCGATGCTATGGCCTGAGCGTTGATTGATATTGCCTCAGACAAGCATTAACGACCTAATCGATTATGTTCAACTAGATTCCTAGACCAATTCTCATATACGCCTAAGTATCTAATCCAGCAGGATTCGGGTTTCGTTAATTGACTGCACTCTAGTGCATCTCAATTGTCCTATGATTCTAGGTTCAAGCAATCAGTCACACTTTCTGATATCCTAATTACTCAAGATCCTAGTATTACAAATCACCCTGGTGTAGAGATCTATAGATATTCTAGTAATCCTAATCATTCAGTTTGACATTAAACTCATGAAATCCCTAAACCTAACATGATGAACTACTCGGACATGATAGAAGAAACACAAATCATAGTCTGAATAATAATAGAATAAGAGATTAAAGATAATTCCAATGGAGTTCCAATCAATCTCTGAAGGAGATTTGATCTTCTCTCCAACTCTCTAACTAAGAACAATGAAAACAAAAGATGAAAAAGAAAGCGTTGTGTAAAGCGAAGCCGTCAACAATGGCTTGCAAATAACATAAATAGGGTTTCTGGTCGTCCAAGGGCATTCTGGTAATTTAGGTTTCTTATGGGCTTCAGTTGGTCACGAAATATACTCGGCCCGCATTCTGGCATCCATATCGATCGATATGAAGGCTTTCCCATCGATCGATATACATTCCTCTTCTCGACAGCTTTCTCTCGCGAGGCAGACTGACCACTCTTCGGTAAAATGGGCATAACGTCTGATCTAACCATTGAATTGACCTCAAACCGGTGGCATTGGAAATATAACTCAAATCTCTATCTTGTGTCAAAAGATCAGCTCAATCGCACCATGGGAAGGTCTCCATCGAGATCTACACATNCGAGATCTACACATCAGACGCGTCTGCGCAGTTCTGCACTTAAAGGCTCCAAAAGACACCAAAATCACCATATTTCTTCAGAACGTACCTGAACCTGTAAATACTCTAAATAGACTCTATACTGTAGTAAATATATTAAAAAACACCTATAAACCATGGCTAAAAATGAGTAAAATCCATGGTCGATCACGCCACCATGGCGAGTTGGCTAAGCCTGATCGTACTTCAAACAATAATCACACTACTTTTCATTTTGTCTCAATCGGAGTTTCCGTTAAGATTTCACGACGAAGATAATCCGGCTCGTTGAATCGGGACTGTACTCACCGACTCGCCACTGGGCGAGTTGGACAAGCTCGACGGATTGAAATGTTTCAATTTTGAATCTCAATCGAAACACTTTTCTTTTCGTCCCACTCGGAGTAACCGTTGGAACTTCACGATTAAAAAACGCAAAAAGTTGCTTTCTCATATAAGTTCGAATCGATCGTCTAAAACGGCAATGGTTGACACAATACCAAAGTTGCTTAAACTATACGAGAGATTTTAACTCTCTAAACGCAATCCGGTTTTACTAAATTCTGCCACGTTAAGTCGAAAACACCTAATCATAAACGTGTGATAGGATTTTTCAACAATATACGAAGCACACCTAGTTAGTTAAGTAAAACCAGCAGTGTGAAGAAACAAGAACATAAACTCCGATGTAAAAGTCCCTTCCTGTGATAGCCCGCCCATTAGGATAAAATGGTCGAGTGCAATTGGTCGAGAAGATTGGTCGAGGATCCACTTGGTGGTCGAGTCGCAGACGATAAGGGTCGATCGAGGGTTTCAAATTCGAGATGGTCGAAGAATGGATCGTGATTGAACAATGAGGCGATATAAGCTGCTCTACCGTGTTATACAAAGTGTTAGATTGATAAAACGGCTGTTTTGGAAGCATAACATTTTTGAAGCACGACGGGTTAGAAGCACGACGGTTCTAAAGCTCGACGTTTCTTAGTCACGAAGTAATCTGCAAACCTTCGTAACTATCAGTATTATATTATTCGGAGACATAATCTCGGAAGCAGGATGGGAAGCAATCACGACGGATCGAAGCACGACAGGAAAGCCCGAAGTTGGGAGAAAACCTAAGTTTTGATATCACGGGACTTTTTGAGGAAGCCGGAGGCTCAGAAAATATTTTTCATCAAAGTCAAGAATTATTTGGAGTCCATCAAGATTATTTAGAGCATCAGAACGGGAGCGGAAAAATATTCAAGAGTGATCGCGGGTCGAGAATTCACTGGAAAGGTCGAAATCGAACGAATGGACCGAGAAGCTCGAGGTGTCTCTATGCATGGAAACAGGACGTGGTGTCCATCATACAACAAGCTGAGTGTCTACACAAGCACGAGGTGTCTTCGTGCAGGGAAGCCACACATGCAGCTTTACATGTGGAGCACGAGGTGTTGCCGTGCATGCAGTCGAAGCATGCTGATCGACATGTAGCGGGCGGTGTGTCGTGATGCATGCAATCCAGCCATGCTGAGAGCCATCTGGACGTGGCTGTGTCACTTTGCATGAGCCTAAGACATGTACCAGGACATGTGTGCGCCCGTGTGTCACCATGCATGCAACCGGAGGCATGCGGGCTGACACACGGTCGCCGGTGTGGCTCGATATTACTAGTTGGTGGTTTCTATAAATACCCAGCCACCCCCTTCTCTTTCAGACATCCAGACCACACCAAAGCCACTCCAAAACGTGAGAGAGAAAAAGAGAGAGAGAAAGTTAGAGTTTCGATAGTTTCCGAGCTTTTTTTGAGAGTTTTAGAGAGTTCTCGAGGTCAGTTCCCTACTGATTTTTAGTGAGTGCCTAGGGAAGGCTCTGCCCAAATCAATCCGTCCACTCTATTATTATTCTCTGATGATGAAGTGGAGGTGCTGTCCAAGATCAGTCGAAGTTCTGAAGCCCGATCTACCAAGAAGGCAAGTTCTGTCCAATCGATGATTCTGATTGTAACGTGGAAGCGCTGCCCAAATCAATCCATCCAAGGCAGTAATTTTCTTCTACAATCAGGGGGAGGTTCTGTCCGAGTCAAGATCAGTCCAGTCGATTCCATGCAAGTCATCCATTGGGTTTTGGCCATGCCCTCTCCGATCAACCAGCTGCTTATCGGCATAGAACACTGTGAGTTGGTTATGTTTGAATTCCGATTGGAATTTAGGATAGATATTGATTGAGTTCCACTTGGAACTTAGGATAGATCTAGTAGCATATAGAGTAGAATTATCACACTATTGCATGATAGGGGTTATTTTATTTATAGAACCGGACTCAGCTTAGCACGGACTAAGCCGAGATTAAATGGAATTAAGACTGAGTTAATAACCTGACTAGGACTAGGGCTAGGATGCATCATATTTTCTATTCTTGCGTGTTGATATGGTTGAGTGTAGGTTCCCGTTATCTTTAAAGATAGTTTCATAGCAGCAGGCTGAACTATCTTGGTAACGGTTTGATTGAATTGATTGATGCTTGCTTGTTTATATAATGCTTGTTGATTGAGGTTAGTCAGCTCTTGGTAAGGGAGTGACTAACCGGTTGAGTTTCTATTTGTTAAGTATTGTTGTTTACTTGTTTAGATGTTAGTACTAAGTGTCCTAGGCCATATAGGCCAGACTACTAGTACTATTGATTAGTGTTGAGTCTAGATAATATCGCTAGGTTGTGGATAGTTAGGTTCTCGAATCTATGTCCTTAGGCTAGGTTTTGGAATAAGGTTGTGTTTAGGTTGTGTTTAGGTTGTTAGGTGTGTGTTGCCGACAGCATGTGTGTAACCCACACATGCTAGGCATGTTTAGGGGTGATTAGTGTTTCCTCAGCCTCGTACCCAGTGGGTTCAAGGAAACCCCTTAGTGATTCGCTGGATCGGGAAGACTCAGATAGACGGGGTCATGGCCTATGGCTGAGTATTACAGGACGGTGTAATGTGGCAATGACCCGATGGACTGTCACTACAAGAAAACGCTGTTATCGCGACTAGGTATTACGACTACAGATGTGTAGTCGTAATTAACCATCTCATTTACGACTACATTACGTCTAAAAAAGCATTAGTCGTAAAACAGAGGTTAACTTGCTACCAATACTACTAGACGTACATTAGTCGTAACATAACGACCAATATACGACTACTTGTCCGTGTAAACGTACTCTGGTCGTTAAATTACGACTAGTGTACGACCACACGTGTTTAGGATTTCGGTCAAGGCTTTAATGGTAAGTTGATGCTAATTGGTCGTAATGTACGACTCGATTACGACTAAATGATCGTACAAGATGCTAATTAGTCGTAAATATTCGAAGCTAAGTAGTCGTAATGTCCCCTATAAAAGAACCATCGTTTTCTCCAAAAGACAAACAAAAATTTTAAAATTTTTTTAGATATAGTGTTGAAAGATTTGAAAAAGAGGAAAGAAAGGTACTCGGATCAAAACTCCGAAGAGATCAATGCGAGACGAACGTTGAAACGTTGGTTTCGCATAGAATCCACGGAATTATGATTCTAGTATCTTTCTTCTCTTCTTTTCCAAATATTTCTAAACTAATATTTTGAAATATATTAATAAAGAGAGTTGATAATTGAGTCGAAGAGTTTAAAAATGTAAGAAAAAGAGAGAAGAAAGACACTGGGATCACAACTCCAAAACGATTAATGCGGGACTAACATTGAAACGTTGGTTTCGCTTAGCATCTATGGACTTGTGATTCCAGTGTCTTTCTTCTCTCTTTTTTAAAAAATATATTACAAATGTAGTCCCTAATTGGTCGTAAAGGCCATTTGTCACTCATTGGTTGTAAATTTACGACTAATATACATCTAATATATTTTACCACCAATTAACTACTATTTGGTTGTAAATTGGTCGTAAAAGTGCTACCAGGTTACGACTAATTGTTTTGCATCCATTTTGCATCTGTTTAACTACTAAGTTAACTACCTACCAAAATCAAAATTTCTCTATAAATATGATCTTCTTCCTCATTCTTAAAACGGGAAAAAAACAGAAAACTTTTTTAAAAAATGTCTAGAAATATTTATGAGATCCGGAGTTGGATGTATGCACATAAAGATTCAAGAGGAATAGTAACTGATGAATTTCTCAACGGAGCAGAGATGTTCATGAACCAGGCCAGACAAACGTCTCTCACACACGAAACGGGTAAAATGTTCTGTCCTTGTCGTAAATGCAACAATACGAAGTTTGCTGCTAGTGAAACGGTTTGGAAACATATAGTAAATAGAGGATTTACTCCACATTACTATATCTGGTATAACCACGGAGAAGGTGATAATAGGAATGAAGCTAGTAGTAGTAATCAGGTTGAAATAGTTCATAACAGAGAGGAACCACNAATAGAGGATTTACTCCACATTACTATATCTGGTATAACCACGGAGAAGGTGATAATAGGAATGAAGCTAGTAGTAGTAATCAGGTTGAAATAGTTCATAACAGAGAGGAACCACATTTGCTTTCTGAAAGTTACCTTCAAGAGGATCATCATATGGTAGATCATGATAGGATGCATGATATGGTCACAGATGCATTTCATGAAACAACATCTATTATAGAGGAGGTAGAAAATGTAGAGGGGCCTAACTTGGATGCAAAAAAGTTTTACGAAATGCTAGCAGCAGCTAATGAGCTAATTTATGAAGGTTGTAGAGAAGGTCTTTCTAAATTATCATTGGCTGCTAGGGTGATGAATATCAAAACTGATCATAACTTACCTGAAGTTTGTATGGATGCATGGGCTAAGTTGTTTAAAGAGTATTTGCCTGAAGATAATTTGTCTGCTGAATCTTATTATGAGATTCAAAAACTTGTTCATAGTCTTGGCTTGTCTTCAGGGATGATAGATGTCTGTATAGACAACTGTATGATCTTCTGGGGAGATGATGTCGAATTGTTAGAGTGTAAATTTTGCAAGAAGCCGCGATATAAACCGCAAGGACGTGGACGGAATAGGGTTCCGTACCAGCGGATGTGGTACATATCCATTAAGGATAGACTGAAGAGATTATATCAATCTGAGAAGACGGCATCATCAATGAGATGGCATGCGGAACATACCTAGAAAGAAGGCGAGATCAATCATCCCTCTGATGCAAAAGCGTGGAAACACTTGAATTCGGTGTACCCTGATTTTGCAAGTAACCCCCGGAACGTTTATCTTGGACTTTGTACATATGGCTTTAGTCCATTTGGAATGTCTGGAAGACAATACTCGCTTTGGCCAGTCTTCTTGACACCATACAACCTTCCTCCCGAGATGTGTAATGCAAAGGAATTGTTTTTCATGAGTATATTGATACCTGGACCAAAGCATCCAAAGAGGTCACTGGATGTTTTTTTACAGCCTTTGATTAAAGAGTTGAAGGAATTTTGGTCAACAGGCGTGCAAACATATGATTGTTCAACAAAAACAAACTTCACAATGCGAGCAGTTCTTTTGTGGACCATTAGTGACTTTCCTGCATACGGGATGTTGTCAGGTTGGACGACGCATGGTAGACTATCTTGTCCTTATTGTATGGGAAGCACAGACGCATTTCAGCTGAAGAATGGTAGGAAAACTTCCTGGTNGTTCAACAAAAACAAACTTCACAATGCGAGCAGTTCTTTTGTGGACCATTAGTGACTTTCCTGCATACGGGATGTTGTCAGGTTGGACGACGCATGGTAGACTATCTTGTCCTTATTGTATGGGAAGCACAGACGCATTTCAGCTGAAGAATGGTAGGAAAACTTCCTGGTTTGATTGTCATCGAAGATTTCTTCCCATCAACCATCCGTACCGAAGGAATAAGAAATTGTTTCGGTAAAAGAGGGTTGTAAGGGACAGCGCTCCACCCTATTTAACTAGAGAAGAAATCGAGAAAGATATTGATTACTATGGAGCACTAGACACAGTTAGCAGAGGGGGTAATTGGCACACTCTCGCAAATATGCCCGACGGTTATGGGACACAACATAATTGGCACAAAAAGAGTATATTTTGGGAACTTCCATATTGGAAAGATCTACTCCTGCGACACAATCTTGATGTGATGCATATAGAGAAGGATTTCTTTGACAACATCATCAATACTTTGTTGAACGTCCCTGGGAAGACAAAAGATAACAAGAACTCAAGGTTGGATTTGCCTGGATTATGTTCTAGGGTTGAGCTGCATATTAAAACGATGGGAAAATTCCGGTTCCCATTTTCCGATTGTCAGCACCAACAAAAGCGTCGTTGTTCAAGTGGGTGGCATCTGATGTGAAGTTTTCAGTTGGATATGTTTCAAATCTATCAAAATGTGTGGATCAGCAAGGACAAAAGTTTGCAGGGATGAAGAGTCATGACTGTCATGTGTTTATGCAACGACTTTTACCATTTGCATTTGCAGAGTTACTTCCAAAAAATGTTCACGAAGCACTTGCAGGTAACAAATTAAATACTATATATTAAAGTTATTAATTATTTCTTTTTGGCCGTGTACATTAGAAAGTTTCTTATATATGTTGACTTGTACATAAATAATTATTCGTAGGCATTGGAGCTTTTTTCAGAGATCTTAGCGCGCGCACCTTAACTGTAGATGTAATTAAACAACTTGATGAGAATATCCCGATCTTGATATGCAATTTGGAAAAAATATTTCCTCCGACTTTTTTTTGACGTCATGGAACATCTTGTTATCCACCTTCCGTATGAGGCACTGCTTCGTGGACCTGTTCATAATGGATGGATATATCCTTACGAGCGAGCCATGAAACATCTAAAAGGGAAAGCAAAAAATCATGCAAGAGTGGAAGATTCAATAGTTGCTGGAAGTTTGAATGCGGAAACATCTCATTTCACTTCATACTACTTTGGATCACAAGCGCGGACTCGGAAAAGAACAACGAGCAGGTATGATGATGGTGGTGTTGTGCCGACATATATTGTTGAAGACGTTCCAGACATATTCTGTCAGGTTGGACGTCTAGGTGGAAGGTTGAGAGAAGTTTGGTGGTCGAGTTCTAAAGACGCCCACAGTGCGCACACATATATCCTTCTTAAATGCGAGGAGCTTGAGTATTTTGAAAAGTAAGTAGTATTCTTTAATTTATATGCCGTGATGTTTTAATTACCACACATATACTACAATATCTAATATCATGAATTTATTTTAAAACAGTGATTTCGTTGCCCAAGTCGAAGATGCTATACCAGGGATATCAACCAATGATATCAACAAAAGGAAAGATCAGCACTTTGTGAAGTGGTTAAAAACGCAGGTGGAAATATATATATATATATATATATATATATATATATATATATATATATATATATATATATATATATATAATTTCAGATGGATATGTTTCAATTCTATCGATATATACTGCAGGTCGATTATGATGATCCATTTTATCCTCAGTGGTTACACGAATTGATATAAGGTCCGGTCGCGAAGGTCACCACAGCATCTATGTATTTCACACGTGGATACACTTTTCACACTTACGAATATGGAAACCGGAGAGCAACAATGAACTATGGAGTATGTGTGAAAGGTGAAACAAATTTTTACGGAATCATACAAGAGATCATCGAAGTGGAGTTTCCCGACATGAAGCTCAAATGCGTACTCTTCAAATGTGAATGGTTTGACCCCACTGTCAATAGAGGTGTTCGGTATAGTAAGTTTGGTGTTGTTGACGTAAATGCCACACGGAGGTAAAACCAATTTAAGCCATACATATTAGCTTCTCAGGCAGACCAAGTATGTTTTATACCTTACCCAAGGATCAGACAATCTGGAAGTTCCTGGTTAGCCGCTATAAAAGTTACACCTCGGGGCCGAGTATTGAACGATGAACAACCACCTTTAAAAGAAGATGTCGTAAATGAAGTAGAAGTACCTGAGCAACGTATTGATGATATCTTACTTGTTGATCCGCATAATCCGATATATGAAGAACTTCCAGACGATGCGATTTTGGACGAAGCCAACGAAGATGAATTTGAAGAAAATGATGAGGTGGAAAATGTTTCCGATGACGAGTGATGATTAAGTGTGTTTGATTATGTNTGTTGATCCGCATAATCCGATATATGAAGAACTTCCAGACGATGCGATTTTGGACGAAGCCAACGAAGATGAATTTGAAGAAAATGATGAGGTGGAAAATGTTTCCGATGACGAGTGATGATTAAGTGTGTTTGATTATGTACTCTACCGTCAGTTGTATTTGATTCCGTTATGAAATACATTATGTTTGCATTATATTATGATCCGCATAATATTCTGATATCTTAATTATGTTTTCATTATGAAATTTTTTTGGAGGTTCGAGATTTGATACGTGTTTGCGGTTTGTGGTAATTGGGGTTTAGGGGTTGGAGGTTTTTGGTTTGGGGTTTAGGGTTTACATTTGTGGTTTAGGGTTTAGGGTTTCGGGTTTAGACGACTACATTATTACTAATAAATAGTTGGAGTCTAAGTAGTCGTAATGATTTGACCCTAATTGGTCGTAATATACAGATGGACCCACATTAGTCGTAGTGTCGTCGTAATGCGTAGTCGTAATGTAGTCGTAATTAAACTTCGTCGTCCATTAGTCGTAATATTACGACTAATTTATGACCATTGGTCGTACATTAGTCGTAATATTACGACCAATGTACGACCAAGCTGAAAACTGTATATATATAGGGACCTCGCGGAAGCATTTCAGTTGCTCATTCCCTTCTCTCTAACAACTACTCAACATCTCTCTAGGTAATTTTTTTTTAGGTGGTTAGTTAGGTAATTAGTTTAGGTTTGTAATTAGTTTAGGTTTGGAATTAGTTTAGGATTGGAATTAGATATATTTGAATTGTTTAATTTAACCCGTTTATGTTTTTTATAATTTTCAGATATATACATTTCGCTATGTCTAGTAGAAAGAGAATCTGGAACCTCGCGGCTAGAAACTCCTACGCGAGTACTTTTCTCGGTCAGTCATCTACCTCGGCTGGCACGTCATCCGGCGGCACCTCATCCGGCCCTGACCCAGTTCCGGAGACCCAACCGGCACATACTACTCAGGAGCAGTATGTCCCTCCGTATTATCCGCGCATTGAGGATGATACGGATTTCTTCACTTATGTGCCGGAACCTGAGTATGTCCCTCCGCCTTCCAGAACCCGCCACAAAATCCTTATCCGGCTCCCCAGAACCCGCAACATGCCCAGAACCCACAACAAAATCCTGATCCGGCTCCCGGTGTTTATCCAGATTTGAAGGTGCCGCCGAATGCACCATATGCGAGATATACGGTGGAAGATATTCTCGGGATGCCGGGCCGAGAAGGTTTACGAATCGTCGATCCGGATCAACGCCCCGGCACGTTTTGGTAATTGTTCTATATTATTTAATTAAAGTTTAAATTTTAAAAATTTATTTAATATTAATATAAATATATAAATTCTTTCAAATTTTGCAGGTTTTTGACGGACAATGTTTTAGGACAGAGCGTTGGGATATCATTCGGGAAAATTTTCGGCATGCCCACCCCAACTGGACTCTTACACTGGACCACGTTCACATTACGTGGTTCAAGTGTTTCGCGGTTAGTTTCTCAATTTCCTTAAAAAAATTAATTCATGCATTGATAGTATATATAAAGTACACGAGGAGATCAAATCTAGGTTCTACAAAAAGGCGATGCAGCGCCTCAAGAACATTGTTGGAGATTGGAAGGACGACTGGAGGCTAAGACAGGATGACGCTAAACCAACCTACCTCAGAAATGACGTTTGGGTTGGTTTGGTGGCTTTTTGGATGAAGCCTGAGTCAAGGGCGAAGTCTACCAAGTACTCTGTGGTCCGGTTGACCAAGGATGCTCAAGGTAACCCGCCAATTCCTCATACTTCCGGGCAGACTCCACATGCTGGAAGGGCACTTGAAATTGTAAGTGTTTGAATATTCTTGATTTTATTATTTTTTTTTAATGCAAATTTTAAATAATTTTTTTTTATATAGGCCGCCAAATAAGGAGCGCCACCATCTCTCGCTCGGCTTTACAAGATTACCCACCAGCGTTCTGATGGGACTTTTGTGCATCCTCAAGCAGTGAAGATCTACAACGAGGTAGAGGCTCGGATCGAAGAGGTCCAGACTCAGATGTCGCAACAAAATCCGGATGCTCCACCGGTCCAACTTTCAACCATCGACCAAGACAAGATTTTCGAGCAGGTAAATTATTTTAATTTTTAACTTTATTAACATTTTTAATTTTTTATTAAATTTCCACATTTTTACTTAATTATATCAATATAATTAGTAAATAAAATTTGATCTTTTGTAGGTTGCTCCGAAGAAAAGGGGACGTATTGTTGGGATCGGGACTGTGAACGATGTCCCGAGGGCGAGGGCCGAACATGCAGCAAGAATAGAAGAAGATTCCTCTCTCCGACGGGAACTAGCAGCTGCCAACAAAGTCATAGACGAGCATAAAGACAAGTTCAAGGCTATGGCGAATATGTTCGATCTTATGATGGAGACCTCGAACCCAAACCCGACGGTTGCAAATGCATGGCATGCTCTACGTCCGAGCTTTAACCCCGACCCCACTCCGGAAGAGCAAGTGGATATTGATCGACGTGCGGAGCAGCACACTTCCGAGTTCTTCCAAGACATGAACCTCAACAAAACACCTTAGTTTTTCGGTTTTTTGTATGAATACTTTATATATTATTTTAATCAAATATAATTTTATATATATTTTTAAAATTTATTAATTTAAAAAAACGAATTAAAAATCAAATAAAAACAAAATAAAATAAAAAAATTAAATAAAAGATTTTATTTAAAAATAAAATCAATATTAGTCGTAAATTAGATTTTAATTTACGACTAATGGACAACAACTGTCCAAGTTACTTTGTCGTAATATTACGACCAAGTAACTACCAATGTTTACGTTTGCTTTACGACTACACCAATTACGACTCATTAACTACTAAGTATATTACGTCGAATTAACTACTAAAGGTTTTACGACTACGTTACGACTACATATGTCACCTCAATATTACGACTAATGTATTAGTCGTAGTATTACGACTAGGTTACGACTACACCCTGTAGACGTAATATTACGACTACTTTACGACTAATTGTGCATTACGACTAGCGAATAACGACCAATGGGTTTTCGATGTTAATTGGTCGTAAAAGGCATATAACGACCAATTAACAACCAATACTGTAGTCGTTAGACACCTGTTTTCTTGTAGTGTGTGGGCTGTCGCGCGGTGACCCGAATGACTGTGGGCCGCGGTCGGTTGAAAGTTCCTTCTTCCGGCCTTTGTGGTAGGGAGTTAGGATGTTGCCGATGTTGAGGGGGGAACACGAAGTCACCAGGGCCCAGGTTAGAGTGTTGAGTTTTAGTGTTGTGTTGAGTATAGGGTTATGGAACCCTAGAGTAAGTGTAACACTGATATACGGTGTTACGAGTTAGATCGAGTCGTAGTTAGTTATTATCGTATTATTGTGTTATTGGTGCTTGATTGTTTTGCAGGTTTCTAACATTCATATCTAATCCCGAGTTAGGTTCCGGGTTAGACTTGGTGTTTGTTTGGTTAGTGTAGACCCGAAGTTGGCCTATGTTGTTTGAGAGATTGAATATGAAGGGTGGTGGATATTTAAGTTATGTGGTATCATTGATTGGCCGATCATGTTCTTGTCTCATTGTTGGTCAACCAGTTAATGATACTTGTATAGTTTTAGTGTCTAACATTACATAAGTACTTAACTCAGGCGTATATATGGTTAACTAGGGATTGGTTGTGTAGCCTTAGCTTTGATTGCATGCTTAGGATAGATTTAGTGTTCTCTTTGGGTTGTCTGGGTTAGTTATTAGGTTGCGGGTAGAGGCTGCCAACTCACTGAGTAACATTAGGTTACTCATCCAACTCCGTTGTCCTTTTTGTAGGTATCTTTAGATATGGATGACCGTGATAGCATGGAGCTGGACATTAGGACCACCGGAGTAGATTTTCATGCCTTTTGTATACGGTATTTTTGTTTTTATTTAGTTGACTCGATTTGGCGTTAGGCCAGGACCGGTCTTGAATTATTTTATTGTATGAATATTTCTTTGAATCAATAAAGTATTTGTTTTATATGCGCATCATGAGTACTCTGATATTTGACTAGTCCGGTCTAACACAACGTTAGGTCGTCGTACGGGTTGAAAAGCCTTAGGCCTCGATCTAACGGCAACGCTAATTCTTGGTACGGGTTGCAAAGCCTTATGCCTTGATTTAGTGGGACGAGTTAGTGGATGAAATGGTCTAAGTCGTGGAGTAAATTTTGTGACTCTGATCAGATTGTCCCTAGCCCGTCACGTAGCGCTTCCGGACCATGGTGTTGGGTTGGACGGTCAGTCATGTTCTTGTTTGATTGTTGGCTGGTTTATCGACCATATATCTAGTACGGTTCGGGGTGTGTTACAGAGGTGGTATCAGAGCATGGTTACGTCCATGCTTCTGGAACTCATGAGTTAATCGGTTTTAAATATTTTATTAGTCACAGAAGGCATTAGGGAACCGGTCATGTCCAGCATAGGATTTATTTTTTTAGGAACTAGGATTGAGATAGTGGAATCTAGAATTGCTAGGTTGCTGGTTAGAACTGTTAGGTTGCTGGTTAGAATTGTGATTAGGTTGATTAGAATTTTGATTAGGTTGCTTGGTTAGTTATTTACGGGAATAGTTGATGACTAACTTGCGTGTGAAGTGTTCTTTAAGTTGCAGCTCGTAAGTGTGTTCGTTGATCGGAACTTTAAGGGATGGAAACCTTAAAGTTAAGAGAGTTCGAGGCCAAAAACCCAAACCCAAAGAGAAAGAGGAAAGAGGTTCAAAGGAGATGGTTCGTGGTAAGGACTGGACAGATGGGAAGAAACAAGACTTCAGGGGAAAGGACTTCATCAGTATTTGGGGAGAAAGGATGATCGATCAGAGGTCTGAGTAATATGGAACAAGGGACAAGATGTTAGTCGGAAGGTTTTCATCAAAGTTTGTGGGCAGAGAGAGATCAAGAAAGGATTCGGGGTTATTATAAGAAAAGATGATATCTATCTAAGCAACAAGGTAGTATCATGGCAAGACGAGTTGGAGACCTTGAGGAGAACACTCAAGGATTGGTGATAGATAGAGTAAGAGATCATGGAGATGAATTGAGAATCTATGAGCCATGGAAAGTCGAGAAGTTAAGAGGAGAATTCAAACCAAGGAGCATGAATGGGAAGTATCAAGGCAGTGCGATTTCAGAATGAGAAGCCGGATGGAGACCAAAGAAATCGAGAGAGGACATTAAAGGCGAGCCGACGAAGAAGCACATCAAATGAACAAGACCACAAGACGGGGTTATCCAATAAGTGATTGTCATCACAACACATCAAGAAGGAGTCTGCTGTGAAGCTGAGCATTGGCGCAACTAAGAATTCGAGGACGAATTCTATTAAGGGGGGGGGGGGAGAATGTGATAACCCGCCCATTAGGATAAAATGGTCGAGTGCAATTGGTCGAGAAGATTGGTCGAGGATCCACTTGGTGGTCGAGTCGCAGACGATAAGGGTCGATCGAGGGTTTCAATTTCGAGATGGTCGAAGAATGAATCGTGATTCAACAATGAGGCGATATAAGCTGCTCTACCGTGTTATACAAAGTGTTAGATTGATCAGACGGCTGTTTTGGAAGCATAACATTTTTGAAGCACGACGGCTTAGAAGCACGACGGTTCTAAAGCTTGACGTTTCTTAGTCACGAATTAATCTGCAAACCTTCGTAACTATCAGTATTATATTATTCGGAGACATAATCTCGGAAGCAGGATGGGAAGCAAGCACGACGGGATCGAAGCACGACGGCAAAGCCCGAAGTTGGGCGAAAACCTAAGTTTTGATATCACGGGATTTTTTGAGGAAGCCGGAGGCTCGGAAAATATTTTTCATCAAAGTCAAGAATTATTTATAGTCCATCAAGATTATTTAGAGCATCATAACTGGAGCGGAAAAATATTCAAGAGTGATCGCGGGTAGAGAATTCACCGGAAAGGTCGAAATCAGACGAATGGACCGAGAAGCTCGAGGTGTCTCTATGCATGGAACCAGGACGTGGTGTCCATCATACAACAAGCTGAGTGTCTAAACAAGCACGAGGTGTCTCCGTGCAGGGAAGCCACACATGCAGCTTTACATGTGGAGCACGAGGTGTTGCCGTGCATGCAGTCGAAGCATGCTGATCGACATGTAGCGGGCGGTGTGTCGTGATGCATGCAATCCAGCCATGCTGAGAGCCATCTGTACGTGGCTGTGTCACTTTTCATGAGCCTAAGACATGTACCAGGACATATGTGCGCCCGTGTGTCACCATGCATGCAACCGGAGGCATGCGGGCTGACACACAGTCGCCGGTGTGGCTCAATATTACTGGTCGGTGGTTTCTATAAATACCCAGACAACCCCTTCTCTTTCAGACATCCAGACCACACCAAAGCCACTCCAAAACATGAGAGAGAAAAAGAGAGAGAGAAAGTTAGAGTTTCGATAGTTTCCGAGCTTTTTTTTTAGAGTTTTAGAGAGTTCTCGAGGTCAGTTCCCTACTGATTTTGAGTGAGTGCCTAGGGAAGGCTCTGCCCAAATCAATCCGCCCACTCTATTATTATTCTCTGATGATGAAGTGGAGGTGCTGTCCAAGATCAGTCGAAGTTCTGAAGCCCGATCTACCAAGAAGGCAAGTTCTGTCCAATTGACGATTCTCTATGATTGTAACGCGGAAGTGCTGCCCAAATCAATCCATCCAAGGCAGTAATTTTCTTCTACAATCAGGGGGAGGTTTTGCCGAGTCAAGATCAGTCCAGTCCATTCCATTCAAGTCGTCCATTGGGTTTTGGCCATGCCCTCTCCGATCAACCAGCTGCTTATCGGCATAGAACATTGTGAGTTGGTTATGTTTGAATTCCGATTGGAATTTAGGATAGATATTGATTGAGTTCCACTTGGAACTTAGGATAGATCGAGTAGAATATAGAGTAGAATTATCACACTATTGCATGATAGAATCCTTAGGGTTATTTTATTTATAGAACCGGACTCAGCTTAGCATGGGCTAAGCCGTGATTAAATGGGATTAAGACTGAGTTAATAACCTGACTAGGACTAGGGCTAGGATGCATCATGTTTTCTATTCTTGCGTGTTGATATGGTTGAGTGTAGGTTCCCGTTATCTTTAAAGATAGTTTCATAGCAGGAGGCTGAACTATCTGGGTAACGGTTTGATTGAATTGATTGATGCTTACTTTTTTATATAATGCTTGTTGATTGAGGTTAGTCAGCTCTTGGTATAGGAGTGACTAACCGGTTGAGTTGCTATTTGTTAAGTATTGTTGTTTACTTGTTTAGATGTTAGTTCTAAGTATCCTAGGCCATATAGGCCAGACTACTAGTACTATTGATTAGTGTTGAGTCTAGATAATATCGCTAGGTTGTGGATAGTTAGGTTCTCGAATCTATGTCCTTAGGCTAGGTTTTGGAATAAGGTTGTGTTTAGATTGTTAGGTGTGTGTTGCCGACAGCATGTGTGTAACCCACCCATGCTAGGCATGTTTAGGGGTGAATAGTGTTTCCTCAGCCTCGTACCCAGTGGGTTCAAGGAAACCCCTTATTCGCTGGATCGAGAAGACTCAGATGGACGGGGTCATGGCCTATGGCTGAGTATTACACGACAGTGTAATGTGGCAGTGACCCGATGGACTGTGGGCTGTCGCGCGGTGACCCGAATGACTGTGGGCCGCGGTCGGTTGAAAGTTCCTTCTTCCGGCCTTTGTGGTAGGGAGTTAGGATGTTGCCGATGTTGAGGGGGGAACACGACGTCACCAGGGCCCAGGTTAGAGTGTTGAGTTTTAGTGTTGTGTCGAGTATAGGGTTATGGAACCTTAGAGTAAGTGTAACACTGATATACGATGTTACGAGTTAGATCGAGTCGTAGTTAGTTATTATCGTATTACTGTGTTATTGGTGCTTGATTGTTTTGCAGGTTTCTAACATTTATATCTAATCCCGAGTTAGGTTCTGGGTTGACTTGGTGTTTGTTTGGTTAGTGTTGCCCGACGTAGGCCTATGTTGTTTGAGAGATTTCTTATGAAGGGTGTTGGATATTTTAGTTATGATGTATCATTGATTGGCCGATCATGTTCTTGTCTGATTGTTGGTCGACCAGTTAATGATACTTGTATAGTTTTAGTGTCTAACATTACATAAGTACTGAACTCAGGCATATATATGGTTAACTAGGGATTGGTTGTGTAGCCTTAGCTTTGATTGCATGCTTAGGATAGATTTTGTGTTCTTTTTGGGTAGTCTGGGTTAGTTATTAGGTTGCGGGTAGAGACTGCCAACTCACTGAGTAACATTAGGTTACTCATCCAACTCCGTTGTCCTTTTTGTATTTATCTTTAGATATGGATGACCGTGATAGCATGGAGCTGGACATTAGGACCACCGGTAGATTTTCATGCCTTTTGTATACGGTATTTTGGTTTTTATTTAGTTGACTCGATTTGGCGTTAGGCCAGGACCGGTCTTGAATTATTTTATTGTATGAATATTTCTTTGAATCAATAAAGTATTTGTTTTATATGCGCATCATGAGTACTCTGATATTTGACTAGCCCGGTCTAACACAACGTTAGGTCGTCGTACAGGTTGAAAAGCCTTAGGCCTCGATCTAACGGCAACGCTAATTCTTGGTACGGGTTGCAAAGCCTTATGCCTTGATTTAGCGGGACGAGTTAGTGGATGAACTGGTCTAAGTCGTGGAGTAAATTTTTTGACTCTGACAAGATTGTCCCTAGCCCGTCACGTAGCGCTTCCGGACCATGGTGTTGGGTTGGACGGTCAGTCATGTTCTTGTTTGATTGTTGGCTGGTTTATCGACCATATGTCTAGGACGGTTCGGGGGTGTTACACTTCCTCACTCCGATATTCTTGTCGAAGACCGATTCATACGAAAATAAGTCTAAAGATGAAGAACGAAGACGAGGCAGTCCCAAATCATCGATGAAACTAAGGTATGTCTGATTTGAAAAATTTATTAGACTTCTAATTTCTTGTAGGCAAGGAATAAAAATGTCTTGTACACTGCCCTAATAACTTAGGGAACTTAGAATTTAGGGGATAGTCTAGCATGCTAAGTCGTAGGCAATTTTTTTCTATCTCGATCTATTGTTCTTTAACTGTCCAGGCATAACACGCAAACCGATACAATCTCCCGTACAACCGAGAAACGATCGCCACGCATTCAAGCGTACTCATCTCATTTCCTAAATAAAGAATGAACTAGAGACAGTGACGTCGTCTTAAAACCAAGTCGTTCCAAGAAGTTTTCGTAAAACAGACATACTCCGATTCATCATGAATCCACCATGGTCTTTAATCTACCCAGATTGTCAATCATCCCAATCCTTCAAATGAAATTCATCTGTTTTCTTTCGTCTAAAAAAGGGAGCAGCAGGTGAATATACTATACTCGTATACTCCCATATTTCAAAAAACATTTTTCCTCGCATCCAGAAAATGCTTTCTATAAAGCAAATTCTCGCAAAAATAAGCGAAAAATATTCGGTCAATGCGATGCATCGTCAAAATCATCCCGAAAGAAACGACAATCCAAGATCCATCTAAACGCTAAAGACTGATCCAAACCGTCTGGGAAATAATCTCGAGGACTACATCTCTCATCGCAATCATGCGTCTAGAAAACCTCTGCCAAACTTCAGAGTTAAATTCGATGATTTTCCGAAGTCATAAAGATCTTTTCTAACTTGATAAAAAAAGTTTCGTATAAGAATCAAAAAATTATACAAAAAATCTTTAGGCATCAAAGTATTGCTCTCATTTTCCGTCGAACCAAGTGAGTCACCGAATAATATCAAGAACATTTGCGGCAAAAGAAAAATCGAGAACACAAGAAGTAGCAATAGGGAAGACGTCCTTTCTGCTCGCCAACTGATCCTATTTCTGGTTGAGTGATCATATTCCACTCAAGAAACCCGCTTAAAAGTTTCGCGACTAGATCTCGGTGAAATAACCTCTGGTAAAACTCCGTGAGTGACTCCAAGAAACTATCACCGAACAATCAAATACAAAGCGGAAAAGTTTCTCAAAAATTCATGGAAGCATCGTTATTTTGACATCTCCATACGTCGCGTCAATTTACTAAATTTGTCGCCCGTTACTTATGCAAGAAATACTTCGTATAGTCAAAGACCTTGACATACGAAGTAACTTTCGAAAGTAAACGTAACAGGTTTTGTGAAAGTACTTTCCATATAGCAAAGCCATACGATCCGACGTTGGACAACCAGTCTAAAGCTTTGTTTCCTCGCACCACAATCCGAAAGATCTCATTATTTAGCCCTACGACTCACGGGCATCCGCTCTCATTCCTCTTGATTACATCTGAGGATTAAACCACCTCGCAACCGACTCCGCATGGGCTCTGCATCGAGCTTCTTAGGCTCTGTCTCCCTCGAGTAAAAAGAACCAACTTCCATACGAACAAAGGAAAGATTATACGAAACTTTTGTGGGAGTCAATTTCACCCTACTGTCAAATAAATCGTAAAAAAGGAAACTTCGGAAAAACCCTAAGTTTCCAGAGGAACCGGCTATCTGCGAGAACCGCACAACGAAAATAAGAAAAAGATAAATTAGAATTTGAATGAGAATAAACGAAAATAGAGAGCAAAGAGGTTCTTATTCCGAATCTGCGTTGAACTGGTACAAAAAGAGTAGCCAAAAACGTAAGAACTAGAAAACCCTAATTGAGACGCAGCTCACTAACAGAAAAACGGAAAGATTCCTAAATGCTAGTTTTGGTGGTGAGAGCTCTGAATTTCGTCCGTCTGCTTCTGCCCTAGACCTCCTCTTTATATACTCCTCGTCTTGGCTATCCGACCTTTCCATTTCACCCAGATTTGACTAAATCAGGAATTTTCCATTCTTCTCGATCCTTCCTTTTCTTCTGCGGAAATCTTCTATTTCTCTTCAAACCTTCCTTTTATGTTTAAACTTGACTTTTATTTTCTTTCTGCGAGTAAACCGTCAAAACGTTATCAAATCTGCGGGTTTGATTCCGTTGAAATCGCGAGATGGGTTTTCATCGCGTTTTAGGTCCTTTCGGGCCATTTTGTGATAAAAACCGTTTTTCCGACTTTTACGGGATCGTTTCCTGATCTGACGTCGTTTTTAATAATTTACTCGAGTTAATCGCAAGGTTTTACGATTTACTCGATTTTTTATTAAAAACACGTTTTTTACGACTTACTCGACTTCATTTTATTAAAAAGCGCGTTTTTATGATTTTAACGAGAAATCCCAAATAAATGGTATAGTTTAGGCAATGTTCGGTGTTTTGTTTAACCGTTGCCGTTTTATACGATTTCCTCGAGTTCTTTCCGAGAAAACGAAGTTTTACGGTTTTTATCGTAAAACTCGAACGGTAAGTCGGATCGAGATGAAACGGGAGATGTTTCAGCCATAATTTAGAATGCGATCGTGTCGTAAGTTTTGAATCGGAAATGCGGGAAATCGAGACGCGGAGTGTCCGGGAAGTCTCTAGTTCGCCCATCGGCGAACTAAGCCGGGCCCGGCTTAGTTCGCCGATGGGCGAACTAGAGAGTGTTTCTTAGTTCGCCCATCGGCG
The DNA here is from genome assembly GCA_932364175.1 of Eruca vesicaria subsp. sativa. Lineage (NCBI taxonomy): Eukaryota > Viridiplantae > Streptophyta > Magnoliopsida > Brassicales > Brassicaceae > Eruca > Eruca vesicaria. Next base: position 40,720 of record CAKOAT010160599.1, on the reverse strand, counting down.
AACTAAGCCGGGTCCGGCTTAGTTCGCCGATGGGCGAACTAGTTGCGACTAGTTCGCGTCTTACGGCTTTTTCGGTTTTTTGCGGTTTTTTGCGGTTTTGTAAAACGATTCTCGAGTTTTATAAAACGATCTTCGGATTTCATAAAACGACTTTTGAGTTTTATAAAAACGATTCTCGAGCTTTATAAAACGATTTCTCAAGCTCTATAAAACGATTTCTCGAGTTTTATAAAACGATTCTCGAGCTTTATAAAACGATTTCTCGAGTTTTATAAAACGATTTCTCGAGTTTTATAAAATGATTCTCGAGTTTTATAAGATGATTCTCGAGTTTTAGAAAACGATTCTCGAGTTTTACAAAACGATTTCTCGGGTTTTATAAAACGATTTCTCGAGTTTTATAAAACGATTTCTCGAGTTTTATAAAACGATTCTCGAGCTTTATAAAACGATTTCTCGTGTTTTATAAAACGATTTCTCGAGTTTTATAAAACGATTTCTCGAGTTTGATAAAACGATTCTCGAGTTTTATAAAACGATTTTCGAGTTGTATAAAACGATTTCTCGAGTTTTATAAAACGATTTCTCGAGTTTTATAAAACGATTCTCGAGCTTTATAAAATGATTTCTCGAGTTTTATAAAACGATTTCTCGAGTTTTATAAAACGATTTCTCGAGTTTCATAAAACGATTTCTCGAGTTTTATAAAACGATTTCTCGAGTTTTATAAAACGATTTCTCGAGTTTTATAAAATGATTTCTCGAGTTTTATAAAACGATTCTCGAGTTTTATAAAACGATTCTCGAGTTTTATAAAACGATTTTTCGAGTTTTATAAAACTATTCCTCGGGTTTTATAAAACTGTTCTTTTTGTATTTTCGCGGGGAGTTTTGGCTATTAATTCCGTCGTACCGATTTTGACCCCAACAACTTTCATCGTATAAATCAAACCTAAACCGGAAAAACGTTTTCTACGACCACAGACATACTTGGCATATCAATCGCGACAAACGCTACTTGGCCATTGTCCGATCACGCTTCACTTCGATATTGAGCTAGGTTACAGCATTACCTTTAACGGTGATCCAAACCGACTCGACCTTATTGATAGCACGAAGGTGTCATGATATAATCCTTTACAAACTACGTCCTTGGCTATGCGACTGAATACAACCTTCACGCCAAGACCAAAACATTCAACGGACAATGTAAACTTGTCAAAAATTGACTAAGCTCTACATTCTAACAATTTACTATTTCCGAAGCGAGTTGCCTACAAAATCCGACATGTAAAAAACACTCGTAACAAAGATTCTCAAGCCGTATTAGTTATCCTTAAAATATATAAAAAGGATCTCGGAAGGTCAACACTTCACAAACAACTATAATTAAAGATGCTTCGTTTCAGGAACAAACTTACGCGACCAATCGTTCCTAATTGCTCTAGCATGAATCAAACTACTTAACATCCAAACATGAACAGAAGTTTTGGCTGCGAATGTCCGCAAGCAAATCAAAGTGTTCCTGCAAAGCAGAGTTAAGACAAAACCCTTGCAACGCCGTGTAACATCTTCAAACCCGCGAACATTTTGAACACAAAACGCGACATATGAAAGAAAAACCAATCTTCAGCGTTGCGAGATGTCGCAGATGCCTGAAGAACAGTTTTTTGACAAAAATACCTTCCTCGATAAAATCACTTTCTTGGAAGACCCAACAGTCGATCCGCAACTATAAAACATACAAAACATCTTAAGATACGTATCCTTCGCGAAGGTCCAAGAAACGGTAACATATACCACCTAAGTTTGTTGCTGATCAAAACAAACTCGCAACAATCCTAAACAAACTTAAGTTATCTCGCAGAGATAGCTCTCATACACCCGACACAAGGGTAACAGCGCTATAAAGAAATCCAAATTTTGGTCAGCACCTTCGGGGATGCTCGATTCCGACCAGACAAGTCGTATAAGCCGAGAACCTATCGCGGACTTTAAATCGGTACAGAATCAGGTTAAAATTGCAACATGCAAAATGAACGCCGATTAGTCATCGCAAAGCCTTAAAACCAAAAGTAAACTTAGGTCTTACCCTAAACCCAGCACACTGGTCTCTAACATCTCAAGGCATGAAATGATATTCTAAAGGCATGTCTCTTCGTCCATATCTAAACGCTCACAAGATTCTAAACATCCTAAAACGAGCAAGACGAATAGGGCGATCTACAAAAAAAGAGTTAGACTATGAGATGAAAACTCATATTCTTCCCTCCACATTCATACTAATACAAACTTGCTCTTAAAACGCAAAAATCAATTTAAAAAAAACGGTGCAAAGCGGCATGGACTCGAAGCTGCGTACGGCCGGTCCAAAAATATAATGGCCACACTTGGCCAAAGCAAACAACCTATGAGGCAAGTCTCGAGGCTGATACAAAACACCATTGATATCGCCATGTTCAATATTCTCTACGCATAACTAGACTGTAAAGGTCTCACTGGAAAAAAGGTCGTACGAACCTTAACTCTATGACGAACTACGAAAGGCTTGATCCCTCCAAGAGGGTACGTAGACAGCCTTCACTAGACGCAGCCCCAATCCTACCGCTTTCCATTCCAATGAGAGTGGGAGGACCACTTTCAACGGAACTTTTTAACCATAAATTCCTCCTAACTTGCCAAACTTGACTAAAATTGTCTAACCACTCGCTAGAACCTCACGCTAGAAGCTCAAGGTTCTAACGAGTTGGGAGGCTAATTGTTGGGGTCATAATCGGTCACAACGGAATCAATGGCTAAAAGTCCCGGGAAAAAGCATACAAGAAACTATAGACTTTCTAGGAAGATACGAAAACTCTTATCAAAGTATGAATTAGTTAAAAAACCTTGTTGGGGTCAAAATCGGATACGACGGAATCAACGACCAAAACTTTCCGAAAAGTTAAGAATAGGTTTTAGAAATACGAAAAAGAGTCGAGAAGAAATCTAAGGATTTTCAGAACAAAGGAATTCCATAAATTTAACAATCGTCATCTTGGAAATCATCGAAAATCGAATAAAAAAATCCGCGATTGTCCAAATTAGCAAATGGCCGTAATGCCAAAATCCCCGAAATGTAAAAGCTGTTGTTGAGGTTGAAAAAAATAACCTCGAGATCAACGTCTACGATTATTTTTCCTTATATTCTCTGAGAGGATCTCGGGTCGAGAAAATGAGAAACGATCAAAACCGAATAACCGACCAGCTCGCCAAAAGGCGAGCTGGCCGTTCTTTACCAGCTCGCCAAAAGGCGAGCTGGCCGTTCTTGACCAGCTCGCTTGTTTCCGAGCTGAACCAACCAGTCCAGCTCACCAACAGGCGAGCTGGCCATGCTCCACCAGCTCGCTTGTTGCCAAGCTGAACCAATCAGTCCAGCTCGCCAACAAGAGAGCTGGCCATGCTCAACCAACTCACCTGTTGGCGAGCTGGCCATGCTCAACCAGCTCTCCTGTTGGCGAGCTGAACCAACCAATCCAGCTCGCCAACAGGCAAGCTGGCCATGCTCAACCAGCTCGCATGTTGGTGAGCTGAACCAACCAGTCCAGCTCGCCAACAGGCGATCTGGCCATGCTAAACTAGATCGCCTGTTGGCGAGCTGAACCAAACGATCCATGCTCTTTGACTTGATCGTACTCTGAACCGTGATCAGGACATCTTTCGTTTCGTCTCAATCCATCTTACCATTGGAGTTTTACGATAAAAACCGCAAAAGGTTCGTTTTCTCGTAAAACCTTGAGTACATTGTGTAAACGGCAACGGTTAAACGAAACACTAAGCATTGCCAAACTATACGATTAACTCGAGATATGTTATAAAAAACCGCTAAAGACTTGTTTTCTCGTAAAAAAATCGAGTAAATCGTATAAAACAGAAACGGTTAAACGAAACACCAAACATTGTCAAACTATACGATTAACTCAATATGTTTTATAAAAACGGCATCGTGTCATGTAACGATCTCGTTTAAAGTCATAAAACGGCTAAATCGCAAAACGGATTGGAAAGTCCTAAAAATCGATAAAGGCCCACTCATGATTTTAGACAAGATCCAGCCCAAAGATATGATGACGGTTTGCTCATTATTTGCGGGAGTGAGAAAATTTCAAGATTGAAGGAAAAATAGAAGTTTTTCGAAGAAAAATGGAAAGACCGAGACGAATTGAAGATTTTTGATAAGCGTAAATCAGGGCGGAAAAGGAAAGACCAACCGCCTAGAGAAGGAAAATATAAGCAGAAGGTCGAGGACAAGAGCAGGGGGACGATTTTCAGAGCTCTCTCTCAGAACTCTTATAACTTTTCTAGACTTAGAACTCTCTGCACTTAGAAACTTAGGCTTTATTCTCGACAAGTTCGGTTTCAATGGCTGGCGCTCAATTACTAGACAAACTCGCCCAGGCAGTTCGATTTCTTGTCCAGCTTTATCAATTGAACTACGTTCGGCTTGATCCTCGAAAGGGGTACATAGGCAGCCTTTCAAAAGGTTCAGTCCGAAATCAATCAAAACCTTTTTTCTTATCTTTTTCGTCTTTTGTTATCGAGCTGCGACTCAACTAGGTTTAGGGTTTTATGTTGCTAGAACTAGGAAACTCGTTGACGGCCCCTGCGGCCAAAGCCTTTATAATCTCTTGTAATGATCGCAACGTTCTTACGCGAATTCGAAATAAGATCAACTTTCTTTATAAATTTGTTTTATCATGTTTTCATATTTTGAGCATTTATTTGGTTACTTGTCGTTGGTTCTCGCAGAGATCCGAGTCCTCTGAAAAATTAGGGTTTTACTAAGTTTTTTTTTTTTTGAATTGAATGTAAAACTGAATTCAAAAAAGAAAAGCCTTGTTACATAAAGAGTCCTTTCTAAATTTGCTAAACATCATGCAAATAGACAAGTAGAAACCAAAAAAAAACTACAATTCTTCAAACTCTCTTCAAAACTGCCAGCATCCAAAAGATCTTCAAACCAACCACACTTCAAACTCCATCTCTCCATGAGTCTAGCTCTCACTCCTACTAGACCCCCAGCTCTCACTCCTACTGGTACCTCTACCCATCCAAACACACTTCACACCTAGCCCTCACTCCTACTAGGCCCTAGCTCTCACCCCTACTAGGTCATCAAACAATCACAAACACATCCAGCATCACGAAGAACATATCCTCGCAACAGATTTTAAAGCCTGGTGGAGAACCAATAGGCCATCCCATCTCTATACTCTGTATCACCTCTTCTCTGAATAACAGTGAATTGATTTCTCATATTCTTCTCAATCCTCCTCGCCAAGACCTCCATAGGGGTTGCATCCTCTCCATGCCTTCTGCGGTTTCTTTCTCTCCAGAGCGTATGGACTGTGGATTGGAGAATGTACTTCATTGTGAACTTCTTAATTCTACTCCAACCCACATCTCCTGCAAGCAACCTGATAATGCTCTCCCAGTCCACAGTGTACTGGTCATCAAGAATACCCTTGGTAAGGGATCCCCAAACCTGCGCAGAATAGGTACAATAAAAAAACAGGTGTCTAGTAGTCTCCACCGGCTCTTGACACAACACACAAGAACTATCCACAGTACCATTCCACTGCATCATACGATCTCCAGTCGCTAATCTCCCCCTTATAGCAATCCAAGTCACAATATTATATTTTTGTGTAGCATGTTTGAACCAAATTATGCGATGCCAGTAGTAAAGTTGATGCCTCTCTCTAATGTTAAGCGAAGTAGCTTTGGTAGAGAACTCCTTCTTATAGCTTCCCTTACCATTCATCCATAGAGAAATATCATCAACATCACTACTCCAAGTTTCTCTGAATTTCTCAATTTCCATTTCAATCCTATTGAGGAAGCGAACACGCTGATTCCTTCTTCGATGTCTCAGACTATCCTCCACACTCGCATTCCTCAAGATTCCCAAATCAATATGACTTCCCTCACCCGCAGCATCCATTAAGCGACCTAAAGGGCACCAACGATCATACCAGAAGGAAGCTTTCCTGCCATTCCCCACCTCAACTCTATAGAAATTCTTAGCCACTTCTCTGCACTTAAGAATTTTTTTCCACATCCAAGAACCACTTTGAGCATTTTCTTTGATCATCCAAATCGAGCCTTTTCTGATAAGATAAACCTTTATCCAACTGACCCAAAGCGAATGAGCAGAAAGAATTCTCCATAAAAGTTTATGACAGCAAACTTGATTCACTTCTTTTAACGGCCTTAACCCCAACCCTCCTTCTTGCTTCATTTTGCATACTTCAACCCAAGATATTTTCGCTTTTCTTCCATTCAGAGCCGGACCCGACCATAAGAACGCAGAACAGATTCTCTCAATCTCTTTAATACACCCACTAGGGAGCCTAAAAGCTGCCATCCAGAAATTCGTGAGGCTTCTGATAACTGAGTTAATAAGTTGCAATCTACCCGCGAAGGAGAGAAATCTTCCAGTCCAAGAACTGATCCTCTTTCTTATCTTCTCCACCAGTGGAATAAAATCAGTGATAGTCATGGTCTTTGTTAGAAGAGGCAATCCAAGATAGCGAACAGGTAACTTGCCCGTAGCAAATTGGAACTCACGAAGAATCTCATCACCTCTCTGAGTAACACCAGCCATAAACATAACAGATTTCTCTCTACTAATCTTCAACCCACTCCACTTATCAAAAACCTAAAAAACATTAAGAATACCCTCGATAGAGCTTCTAGTTCCATCCGCAAACACCATGAGATCATCGGCAAAGCAGAGGTGGGTGAGTTCAATGTTTTGACATCGTGGATGGTACCCAATCCTACCCTTCCTGGCCGCATCATCCAATAGCTTAGATAAAACATTCATTCATATCACAAAAAGGTAGGGAGAGAGCGCACAACCTTGTCTGAGTCCCCGTTTGCTCTGAAAGTAACCAGCAAGATCACCATTCACTTGCACAGAGAAGGAAGCAGAAGTTACACATAGAGAAATCCAGTTAACAAATTTACTAGGTAGACCCAAGGCTTCCAAAGTATTCAACAAGAATGGCCATTGAACAGAATCGAAAGATTTGGAGATGTCAATCTGCATAGCACACCTCAGAGAAATGTCCCCCTTATGGTAGTCTTTGACCAATTCCATCGCAAGTAGAACATTCTCCATAAGCAAACGCTCTTTAGTAAAAGCAGATTGGTTCAAAGTAATGCATTTAGGCAGCACCCTCTTCAGCCTATTTGCAATTATCTTTGAAATGACCTTGTAAAGAACGTTACAACACGATATGGGTCGATAATCCTTCATTATTCTCACCTCCTTTTTCTTTGGCACAAGAGTTAAAATCGTAGAGTTCAAACCTTTCGGTAGAAAACCCTTAATGAAGAATGATTGAATCGCCATGGTAACATCCTCTCCTATTATTTGCCAAGCTCCCTTGAAGAATTATGTTGTAAACCCATCAAGACCTGGAGATTTATCATTTGGCATATGAAAAAGAACCTCTTTTATCTCATCCTTGGAAACTTCTCTCTCCAGCATCATACAATCAGCTTCACTACACTGAAACCCAAGTAGGTCCTTCAAGCTATCCACAGAAGCACCCTCAAAATCAGTTGGTTGTAAAGTCATAAAATCAGAGAAGAACGACTCAGCCTCCACTTTTATTTCCTCCTCTGTTTTTGCTATAGAACCATCACTCCTTACTATTTCATGAATAGTATTCCTGATCTCTCTAATTTTTGCTGAGTTATGGAACACTCTGTTCTTACCATCACCCACATCAAGCCAATGCAGTTTAGACCTCTGCTTCAAAAATTCCTCTTCTAACTCAGCCAGTCTTTGCCATTTGGACATCGCTTCACTTTCAGTATGAACTCTCTCTTCGGTAGGCAAGTATGCCTCCCTTGTACGTCTAGGTAAGTCCCCTAGTTTTTTCTTACTAAGCTCCCTTAATGGCTGTTTTAGAGCTTTCAGGCGCTTAGTAAGTCTAAACATAGCAGACGTCGAGTGATAAAGAGCTTCATAGTCTTGCCACTTCTCCTCCATGAGTGAACCAAACTCTGGCATCTTTGCAATAGCGTTAGTAAATTTAAAAGGTCTACGCTTCTTCCTAACTTCTTGTTTCAAGTGAATACGACACCTCAAATGATCCGAACAACCCCCAGCCTCAAACACACAATAAGCACCTGATCTGTTCATCCATTCTTCATTGACTAAGACTCTGTCTAACTTCTTACATATCATTCCTTCCTCCCTCTTATTACACCAGGTGAATCTTGGTCCATGAAACCCCAAATCATTCAACTTACAGTGACTCGCAATACTTTGAAAATCCCTCATCCCACACCGAATGCGTGGAGAGTCTTCAAAGCTCGAGTGCTCATCACCCTCCAGAATCTCATTGTAATCCCCCATCAACATCCATTTCTTATTTTTAAACATCGGAGCTTCATAGTGACTCCTCAAGTCTTCCCATAACTCTTTTCTCTCTTCCCCCGTATTATATGCATATATGAAAAAACAAAAGAACTCATCTTCCTCTGGTAATAAGATCGAACAAGTGATGATTTGTGCAGTCTTATATACCGGAGTCATCCTCACTTCTGGTCTCCATACAACCCACAACCTACCCAACCTATTATGCTCATAGTTGGCCATAAAATTCCAATCTTTAAACACCTTACATTCCTTCACCCTAGTTTCAATCAAACATCCAAATAAAAAATTATGATCTCGCAACCAGCTTCTAACAACACCATGCTTAGTAGATTTGTTGAAACCCCTCACATTCCAAAAGAAACCCACCATTAATGATTTCTCCTTGAACCCCGTTTCATATCTTTAATATGATCTGAAGTTGCAGGATTGACCACTTTGTGGTTAGTCTTGGTAGCTTCGGCCTACCTCTTCCTCTCTTGTTTACTTCCACCGTTTCCTCCGCCATACTTTGATATATATCCTCGACCTTTTCACTTATTTCTTCTTCTACTTCCTCAGTTTCCTCAGCCCCCTCATTCTCCATCACTTCACCTTTCTCATCCGTGTTTCTCAAAGCATCAAATCGAGAAGGAGTAGCAATGATCACTTGACCAAATTTCAGGATTTTTGGTGTAGAGCTCCTCCCTATTTTCTCCTCTGATACTTCCTTCCATTCTTCCATCTCCCCCTCCTCTAACTCATTTATTTCCTCCCCTTTCTCTTTATCATTAGTAGCCAAGATCTTTACCAATCCCTCATTGCTTGAATTACCATTCTTCAACTTTTCCACATTCTCCCCAATTCTCAACTCTTTTTCACTTCCTTCCGTACCTCCATTCCTAGGCTCGGTGTTCTTCCCAGCAGGATGAGTACTCGAACTTACCGGAGTTGCTACTCTCCTCTCTTCATCCTCATCATTCTTCTTTCCTTTGCAAAAGGTCACATAGTGACCCCATCTACCACAAGAGGTACATTTTGGTGGGAGCCATGGGAAGTAAAATCCAACGGTGATCTTCTGACCCTTGATAGTGAAATCAATCGTCTTTGGCAATTCCTTTGTCAGATCAGCTTTGACAAAAATATTAGCTACTTTAAAATCTGAGCATGCAATTATCTCCGGGTGCAGATGGTCCGGTACTCCTATGGTGCTTGTCATGAAGCTTAGACCCTCCCAAGAGTACATACTCATTGGCACATTTGATAGATGAACCCAAAGCGGAATCAGATTCACACTCAGATCCTCCACGTCCGGCGACCACTTAAAGACTATCATCGGCACACCAGCTATATTCCACAACCCCCTTCTTATAACCTTGTCCTTTATCTTCTCATTAGTGATTCTAATCCGCATCGTCTTCTCATCCATCGCGTACACATCCAATTTCTGGGTTTTCTCACCAAATGCCCATATCTTATTGACAATCATATGTACCTTTGCAATGTGAGGAGCTGTGTCCAGGAACCTCGCGATCACAAAATCTTCCCATAGAGGGTTTGATTTCTCAACTATCTCCTCCGGGACGTCAACCATGTGGATTCCCTCAGAGATCGATAGCTCAACGTCATATTTCTTCAACCCCTGTTTCTTCATCGCCACATTAACCCAAGACTTCTCCTTCGACTGATTCTCCGGTGGTGGATCCTCCGGTAACTCACTCGAATCCTTCCCTACTGCTTCCATAGCAGCAGAGATCGTATCAGAGATCGTAACTCGTTATCACTTCGAATCGCCCAAATCGCCTTAGGAATCGCCTTCTCAGATCTTAATCAACAACAAGAAAAAAATAATTTAAAAAATAAAAAATAAAAAAAATTATGACTTATTGATGCAGCAGTCAAAATGAATGATATGTGGAACAAGTAAATGCTATAAACATACACGATTGGTTAAGAGAAAAATTGATGTTTGGTTTTATAACAATTGATGTTTGATTGAATACAAAAATTAAATTTAGGAGATTTGGTTTTAGTTTTAGCGTTGGTTTAGAACAGTGGCAATTCCTTTTAATAATTGAGAAAAAAAATATGATTAAATATTAATTTTACTTTTATTTTATTAGTTCAGATATGTGTTGGTACAATAAACAAAATATTGGATTTACCTTTCCAAAAATTGTAATTCAATTTATTGTATTTCTGTCCTTTTTTATACACTTGATAGTTTCAGGTTTCAGCAAAAGCATTAACTTGACAAAAGAAGATTTTCTTCATTTCAAAATATAATTCTGGTACACCTACGATTTGTTATCTCTAGTTGATAAAAGATATGTATTTATTTCTATATTAAATTGATTTTTAGAAAATTTAAGCTTATATAAACCTTATAATTAAAATAACAAAATACTTAAGTTAGACACTACAAGAAAACTAAGCCTTTACTAGGAAACTTTACTAGGAAAATATTTCCTCGTAAAAATACTACGAGTTTACTTCGAGTTTACGAGGAAACCACTTTTCCTCGTAAAGTTCTCGTAAACTTACGAGAAAACAGTTTCCTCGTAAACTCGAAGTAAACTTACGAGGCCCTTACGAGGAAAAAGTTATTTTCCTCGTAAACTCATAGTAATGCTTTTCCTCGTAAAGTCCTAGTAATTGTTTACTACGAAATTAGGAGGAAAAGATTTGTTACTACGAAATTAAGAGGAAATGGATAGAAAATATCAAATTTAAATCAAAAACGTGTTTTGTACCTACTTTTCCTAGCAATTTCCTAGTAAATTCTCAGATTCGAAAATTTCTATAAATACCACCATATGTGATTCATTTGAAACACACCAAAAAAAATCAGCTATAAGCTTGATCAAACAAAAAAAAATGTCCGGTCCGGAAAATATTTTCGAGTTGCGGAAGTGGATGGTTTCGCGAATTACTTCAAGGTCCAGTTGCAAAGGTCACTACATCATCGATGTATTTCACCCGAGGCTATACTTTTCATACCTACGACTATGGTAGACACCGAGCGACTAGTAATTATGGAATATGTGTGAAAGGCGAAACAGATTTCTACGGGATCTTGCAGGAGATTTATGAAGTTCAATTCCCGGGAATGGGTTTGAAATGCGTTATGTTCAAGTGTGAGTGGTAAGACCCCGTCGTAAACAGAGGTGTTCGGATTAACAAGAACAGTGTAGTTTATGTCAACGGTGGACGAAGGTACACCAAATTCTTTTTTTTTTTAATATCCAGGTTTCCAATATTACTTAATTTTGACGTATTGATCTTTATTTTTGTAGGTACAACAAGTTCGAGCCTTTCATATTAGCTTCCCAAGCAGATAAAGTTTGCTTCATTCCATACCCTCGGATTACTGCCTCGGGAATAAACTGGTTAGCTGTTATCAAAGTTACACCTCGAGGAAGAATAATTTCTGGAGAAGAACCACCATTACAAGAAGAAAACACCAATCAGATCGAGGAAGCTGAAGCAGAAATTGATGACATCCTACTCATTGATCCGCATAATCGTCACTACGAAGATGTTCCTGATCACTCAACGGACGAAGCTGTAGACGACGAGTTTTTAGAAAATGATGATGTTTCACTAGATTACGACAATGTATCCGAATGAATTATGTATGTGTTATAAGTTTGTTTAATCACAAAATCAATTTGGATTATATATGTTTTAATTTTGTTTAATCACAAAATCAATTTGCATTTGGGGTTTGGGGTTTATGTGTAGAAGAGGTTAGGAGTTTGGTTGTAGAAGAGGTTATAAGTTAAGGAAATTGTGGTTTGGGGTTTGGGGTTTGGGGTTTCGAGTTTAGGGATTTATAAAACCTTTCCTCGTAAAGCCCTAGTAATAGAAAACACGGGCATAGCTATTTCCTCGTAATGTTCTAGTAAGGCGTTACTAGGGCTTTATGAGGAAAAAAAATGCGGGCATAGCTATTTCCTTGTAAAGGGTTTTCCTCGTAAAACCCTAGTAAAGTCATTACGAGGACCTTACGAGAAAATAAAAACACGGGCATAGCTATTTCCTCGTAAGGTCCTAGTAACGTTACTAGGGCTTTACGAGGAAACAAAATTCCTTATATATACTCGAGCAATCCGGTTTCTCATTTGCTAGTAACCTTCTCTCTAAATCCTCTAAAGGTTCTCTCTAATCCGTAGTTAGGTGATTAGATTAGGGAATTTAGATTAGGTGGTTAGTTTAGGAAATTTAGATTAGGTGGTTAGTTTAGGTAATTTAGATTAGGTTGGTTTACTTTTAGTTACTGTTTTTTTAAATTATACGGGAATTAATGTTTTGATTTTTTTTTTTAAATATAGATGCCTAGACAGAGCAATCTTGCTAAGGCTGCTGCTAAGAGGGCGTCGACGTCGTCTCTCGAGGGGATAAGCTACGGAGATATGTTTGGGCGTCAGGATGCTCCGGGTTCATCCTCGTCAGCTCCCGGTGGTTCATCTTCGGGAGTTCCCGAGACTCAGGGAGGTTCTACGGCATCCCGGTCTCAGCAGCCACCTCCTCCTCCTCCTCCTCCTCCACCGGTCGGGGTTCATCCCGATTTGCAGGTGCCGCCGAACGCACCCTTTGCGGTGTACACGGTGGAGGATATTTTGGCCCTTCCAGGAAGAGAAGGGCTGGCAGAGTTAGATCCTTACCGACGGGACGGCCAAAACATTTTATGGTATGTTTTAATTTTTTTTAAAAAATTTAATTTATTTCTTAATTAACAAAATATTTAGAAATTAATCTAATTAATGATTTATTTTGTGTCTTTCCAGGTTTGGTTGTGACAATAGTGTCGGATCTAGCGTCACAGACTGTATCAAGGGATACTTTCCCGATCGAGCTCCAAACTGGAAGATGACGGCAAGCCACACAAAAAGACGTGGTTCAAATCGTTCGCTGTAAGTATAGTTCGTTAATTTATTTTTAATTATTTAAAATTATTAATATAATTGAACTAATCCGTCTTTAATTTTTTCTGGTTACAGCAAAAGTATCGTTGGTCTATTGGGATTCACCAGCGAGTGAAGAAGGAGTTTGAGGCCAAGGCAAGAGCACGATTGCTCGACATGGTCTACAACTAGAAGGGCGACTATGAGGTATAGATTTATAAATTATAATATATATATAATTTTAAAAATATTATATATTGACTTTAATTCTATTTTTTTTTTTTAAATCAGGTGGATGGTTACGAGGCCGGGAAACCCGATTGCCTCACAACCATGTTGTGGGATGGCCTCATCAGCTATTGGGGGTTGCTAGACTCGGTCAGAACCTCCAACACAAACTCCGGGAACCGCATGACCAAGGACGAGCATGGCAACATGAAGGTGCTTCACACCACGGGTCGAAAACCTCACGGGGGAGTTCGTCTAGACATGGTAAGATGATTTTTAATATCAATTTAATTTTTATTTTATTTGAATATATTCCAAATTAATATTTAATTTTATAAATTAATTTTAGGCTAAGGAGACAGGAGTTCTTCCATCTCTGAAAGACCTTTACGAGAGGACCCACCGGAACAAGGCTGAGCAGTTTGTAGATCCTGCTTCCGAGCGGATCTACAAAGAGCTTGTTGCCCGAGTTGACGAACGCCAGACCCAGGTGACTCAGCAGACTGGGTCTCCAGTCATATTATCCACTGTTGACGTGGATAAGATTTACGAGGAGGTAAATAATTTGTTTCACTATTAATTTTTAATATTTTTTAAATTTTTCTTAATGTTATTAATATTTTTATTTTCAGGTCGCCCCTAGGAAAAAGGGGCGTATCATCGGGATTGGCTCGGTTAACGATGTCCCTGCAGCGACATCGTCTTATCATCAGGAGCAGAACGATGTCAATGTTCAGCTGCGCTCGGAGTTGCAGGCGACGCAGTCTCATGTGACTTCGCTCACCGAGCATGTCACTTCTCTCACCAATATCCTCGACATTATGGCGGTTGGAAACCCGCAAGTGCAGGAGATGTTGCGTCAGAGACGGGAACGTGCAGGGATTCCAAGTACCCAACATCCTGTGCCATCACAGTCACAGCCGACAACCAACTATGGAGAGGATTTGCCGAGCCAGGACGACGACCAGTTCGTTCAGCAATTTCACGACCAGCATCCGTAGTTTCTTTTATTTTTATTTGTATATTATGAATTTAAAAACTTTTTTTATATTATTTAGTTATTTATAAAATATTTTGTTTTTTTATTTTTTATTTATAATTTGATTTTTTATTTTTAAAAAATAAATTAATTATTTGTAATTATTTTTTTTAATAGGAAAAAAAACATTCTAAGCAAAATCCTCGTAAAGTATTCCACGTAATGTCCTCGTAAAGGGTTCTAGTAATTTCCTCGTAATATATTACTACGACCTTACGAGGAAATACTTACTACGAGCTTACGAGGAAACCTTACGAGGACCTTACGAGGAAAATATTACCACGCCTTTACGAGGAAAGCTTTCCTCGTAAATTCGCTAGGACCTTACGAGGAAAATAGCTTTACGATGAACGTGTTTCGAGGAAACGCTTTTCCTCGTAATTTCCTAGTAAAAGGCCATTTACTAGGAAATAACGAGGAAAACCCGTCCTAGTAATGGACGAGTTTTCTTGTAGTGAGAGTTCAGAATTAATCTTAGTAATATTAAAAAGTCTCCAAAATGTGAATTTGGCATCATTTTAAAATTTATAATTCCAACAAATGTTAAGATTCTAAGCAAATCAGTTATGTAGCCAATTCGTTGAAAATCACATTATAAGTTCTTTTTTTAGGAAGAAGATAACTAGGGGTGGGACGAATCTGGATATCCGGATTTGGATCCGTGATTTTAGTATTCGGATTCGGATTTGTGTCTTCCAGATATCCGGATTCTGAATATACGTGTAGATATTGTGATATCCGCGGATATCCGGATTCAGATTCAGATATATAAAAATAATAAAAAATTAAAAAATAAAATAAAATTCTAAAAATAATACTTAAACTAAATATTTAAGCATAATTTATGAATATATATGACATATAATATTATTAATATGAAAGTATAATATTATTAAATTTATTTTGTGTATAAATATTAATATATCAGATATAATTAACTATAAAATAAAAATTTAATACTTTTTTAAATTACGGATCCAAATCCGGATATCCGGACCTAAAAATTAAGATATCGGGATCCGGATTCAGTTTGCACGGATCCGAGATTTTACTATGCGGATTTAGATCCGGACATCCCCGGATATCCTAATTTCAGAACGGATTTAGACCGGATCTCGGTTCAAATCCAGATCCCGGATAAAAATACCAACCCTAAAGATAGCTATGATTGAAAAAAGAGTTTTTAAAAATATGTGATGTCAAACAGAATAGTATAGTATAACAAGAGGAAGACAAAAGGATGATAACTTTTTTCCAACAAAATGATGATAACCTAAGTATGACATCAAATTCATTATATATATTGACAACAATTAAAAACTAAATTATAATCTACGTTCTTCCCCATTGGAAAATCAAATGTAACACCACATACAAGTTGTCCGCCACTAAATTATGTGTATTCGGAATATGTCGAATCTAGAAGATAAACAAGAAAGTCTTACTGTATTGAAACTCCTCCATATGTATATCATAACTGGCAATTCTTCAGATAAGCAAGAAAGTCTTACTGCGTTGAAACTCTTCCAAAAACTACGTCTGAAAAATTATGGGTCTTTATGCACTTCATAACCCAAATCAAAAAGCTCACATTCTACATGTAAAATGGATAAAATTCTTCAGAGATTCATTGCCCCCATTATCTTTTCACCATTTCACTAGAACCAATAATTCTACAGTATTGTCCCCATTATCTTTTCACCTGAACCAATAATTCTATAGAACCATCCTTGTTCTGAGAACTTGTCTTGTGCCTTCCACGCCCCATCAACAAAATAGATTGTGTTTGTGGGATTAAAAACCACTCAATTTAGGAGAAAGTCATCTGATGCAAAACAAAAATCATGAGTTGGGCATCTGCCTAAATTGCTTTCGCAATCTGAAGAATTTTCTGCAGATTATTTTTTTATCTATGTAAATCTGATTATTCCTATTTTTCAAAATATACCATAATTTCCAAAAAAAACTAGCATCATGATATTTATTTTAGTAGTCTTCAAAAAAAAAAAAACCCATATATTATTGAAAAACAAAAAGCACACACCGATACATAACAAAGGACAGCCTATAATATGGCCCAATATATATGTTTATTTGTCCTTCCAAACATTCAAGATGCATGTACTTTAGTTAAATTTCCACACCAACCCCAAACACACAAAAAGCTAAACTTAAAAATAAAAAAAAAGTGGGCAACAATACTAGTTTTTATAATTAATTTTGATTCAATACATATTGATATCATTAGCCAAGATGGGTTGGTTAGTGTAAACCGAACCACCCCAATGATTAACGCCACCCATCATCATATCATCGTAATATCCGTCGCTATTAGTCCCAGCCGTTCGATCATCGAACCCACAGCCGTCGATCTGATCGTCACCACCGTTGTTCGTCGTCACGAGATTCACAATCTCGTTCAACGACTCGAGTCTGGTGCTAAGCTCCGCCATTTGAGCGGTCAAGACGGAGTTGTCGGCTTGGATCTTCATGTAAAGCTGAGATGTGGCGGTTAGACTCGTCAAGATCTGACGGTTGTCGTTTGAAAGCTGATTGATCTGAGCCGTTAGATCGTCGACGTGTTTCTGTTTACGCATCCTGGATCTACGAGCAGATTCACGGTTCGATAGCATTCTCTTGCGTTTACGCTCGTCGACGGTGACGGTGGAGTCACATGGATTACAGCCGTCGGAAGAGCTAGAGCTCCGGTATGTGTTGTTGCTTGATGACGCCATATTATTACAGTAAAAAATTACAAGAACAAGATAAAAAGACAGATTGTTTTGGTGGTTTTCGATTTGTCTGAAAATAATGAATATATGACGTAATAATTAATTTAAAGATTAGTTTTGGGAGTTTTCAGCAATTCATGAAACGTTGTAAAACCAGTAGAGGAAGACGACGGAGAAAGATTGAACGAGATGGGTTCTACGGCAGAGAGCAGATTTAACCGTGAGCCCCGACAGCAAGATTTCGCAGAGAACGGGAGTCATCTGTTTCCGATCATCAAATTCTCAGTTTTTAGTGATATAACAGAGAAACAGTAGAGAAGGAGTTATATTTTTTTAATATGTTTGCGAAAAGAAACAGAAGAGATCTCTAAATATAAAAAGAGCAAACAGATAACAAAACAAAACAAAAGATTTTGGAGATAAGGAAGTGAATATGTGTGAAGGGGAAAGAGGTTTTTGATGAAGGATTTGTTATGGATTATATAGAAACCAAATTTCAGTCTTCCACTTGATTTTTACTTTTTTCAATTTTATTGTATCTTCAAAGCAAATAATGGATGGTGGAGATTTGTTTTATCATTTTAAAAAGCAAATCTGTGGGTGGCTGTACTTTCCTTTTGTTTTTAAATACTGTATATTAAAAGAAATATAAATGCTAAGGGTGGATTTTTCTGTGGTGTATTAATGGTGCGATTAATGCTAAAAAGTAGAGAAATAAGTGGGTAAAAGTTGACCAGATATCATCGGCAGAAAGTTCAATCTCTTGAAATTACATTTTTATTAGAAAATCTTGAATAATATATTTGTTACCAAAAGTTATGATCAAATTAATGCTAACTAGTTTCTGACTCGCGCGGTTGCGCAGAATTATTTATAATTTATGTTTTTAAATATATGTTTATGAATGATGATATTTTAAAATTTCGATTTGCACTCATATTGTATTTATTAATTTTTGGTTTGATTCCGGTTCAGTTGTGAATTTTTGTTTTTTGGTTTCTAAAATATATTAATAGTTTAGTTATTTATAAATATGTATTTAGTTTTCTTATTTTGGTTTTTGGTTTGAAACATTTTTAGATACTATATCAATTTTTACATAATTTAATTACTTTTAATATCTTTATCTTTTTATTTGAAATACAAATGAAGGTTTTTAAAATATTCTAAAAAAATCTATGAAATATCTTTTCGGAATCTTTTTAGAATTTATTTTCAAAAATTGATTAATTAAAAATTCTAATTATCATGAAATATAATTAGAGACTAAAGTTAATTTAGTTTTTATTTGTAAACGGAAATTAAAATTATATAAATTAATCATTTTAATCATAATAAAAGTTTAAATTAATTAGATTTTAAGGATAAATTTTACACATAATTAAAAATATTTTGTTAGAAATAAATATTCATTTCTCTTTCAAATATATAATAATAATAGAAAGATAACGGACAACGATACATTTTATCAAATGAAAAATAAATTATATTATAAAAAGTTTTGGTTAACATTTTAATGGTGATATGATTAAATAATATCATATAAAAAGAAAAGAACATAACCATTTTAAAATAAAAATCCATTGAAAAAACTGAAAAAAAATAACCGATGTCCGGATCAAGATTTTAGTGTTGTATTAAAATCACATGTTATAACAAATATCAATGATATATTATGCTAGTCCATGTCTGAGTAATGATGATTAATCTATGCACTAACCATAAAATGGTGATATAATATATTAGCCCAAATCTGAATAAAATATGTTGCTTGAATCACATATTATGGGAATTATATATTTGTATAGTACCATAGCTATAAAAATATTAAAGGTTAATTAAATTATAAAAAATCATATAGTTGTATAACTATAATTTACCAATCATAAATTCATAGTAATATTCAAAATCAAAGCAATGCTGACGTATATTTCTGATGCACTACAATTAAATAGAACAATTCTATTAGGTTTTGGCATGTTTAAAATATTAGAATTAATAAGAAACAATTAAATACAAAGAAATAAATAATTTTAAATGTAAATAAATGCTGAAACATTTACGAATGTATAGGAATTAAAAATTAAGTTGAAACTATTTAATGTTGTTATTTATAAAAATAGGAGTGGCAGTTGTAGTATTAAAAGTAAGTTAAGGGGATTTCAAAAGATCTCATATATAGTTGTATTGATATACATTCATTCTAGTGAGATATGAATAAGTCCAAATTTAAATGACAACATTGATAAGTAGATAAGAATTAGGATTCTCTTTTAATAGATTAGATATATATATATATATATATATACAATGAAATCAAACCACAACTGCCAATTATATATAAGAAAAAAACTTATTGATTTCTTACGCCATATACATATATAAATATATATATATATATATATATATATATATATATATATATATATATATATATATATATATATATATATATATATATATATATATATATATATATATTTAATCATTAACTGAAATACATTACATAGATTCTGTAAACTAAAACGGTAATTATGTATTCACGTAAACGATAAATGCTGATTGTTTTCTAGCATTGCGCTATCTGCTCGAAAATTATGTGTTCCTGGTACATGAATGATTACCAAATTGTAAAACCTTTATTTCAGAATCTTGATGTGTTTCAAATAATTTAAAAAAGCGAATCATTTCTCTGGTACTGAAACTATTTTTACCAATTGAGATCAAGCTGTTGCAAATGTAACTTGAAATTGATGTAAATTCTGCATGTATTCCATTGTCAATATAGGAGCTTTCACCTTAGAATGAAAGGGAGGTAGACTCGCTTTCGTATTCCTAGCTCCCATCAAACCATCAAAATCTTCTATTGTACTGCACCAACCTTGTCTTGAAAAAACTTCATGTTGTTTACATGAACAATCTGTAAAACACCATCTTCCTAGAATGGTTGGTAAGCTAACGACCTCTACTGTTGTATATTGGGAAATCCTTTGCATCTGTGAGACATGCACGTCAGCCCACAATACAGACTCTGTTCTGCCAATTTTAAAGTATCCACATGATCAATGTCTATACAACCGAAAAGTTTATTATTTCGCCCATTCCAAATGTACCATAATATCCAAGAAAAAATTATGATCTTCCATTTTGAGAACAATCCTCCAAAACAAGTGATCCATATTCGCAAAAAGTGATTGAGTAGGAAAAATAGTTGGGTTCGATGGAATTTTTTTTAAAATGCCCGAACTTAGATTGCCGGTGGGCATTTGAAAAGACATGGTTTATTGATTCCTCAGGTGCTCCACACCTGGCATAGCATACATCCCCTTTCATTTCTCTCACTTGTAAATTTTTCTTAACATCAATGCATCCCGAAACTATTTGCCATAAAAATACTTTATTTTTGGTGAACATCTTATTTTCCAGCAAAATTCTTTAAGACTATCAACCGTAGAGCCAAACATTGGGACCGGTCTTTCCCTGCCAGGGTAGGCACATTCTAATTGGTAACTAGATTGAACCGTATATTTTTCATTCTTTGTGAAGTGCCACTCATCTTTGTCAGCCAGTTGTATCCGGCACAAAGGGATGCTTTCTATAATTTCACATCCTGGAGTTCCACCAAAAATCGAATTTCCTGAGATTTCTATGTTCATGATGATGTATGATAAGAGAGTCGACCGTGAGGTCAGGGTAAAGGTGATGATTGTTTCTATTTTCTGGTATTGGGAGAGTGGTTGAGAGCCAAGGATCATTCCATATTGGTTGACCCTGATCCCCTTTTGATTAGTATTTGCTTACCAGAGATCTAGCTGAGACAATACTCCTCCAGTCTTATGAGTATGATCTAATCCGTTCCACGGATGATGCATTCCTAAAGTACTGATCTTTAAAAACTCGAGAAAATAAGATATTTGGTTTCTCAATTAAATGCCAAAACTACTTTTCCAGCATAGCCGTATTAAAGTCTGTGATATCTTTAAATCTCAAACTGCCTTTATCTTTGTTTAAACATAGCCCGTCCCATGTTTTCCAGTGCATACCTTTTGTACTTCCTCCCGGATTCCACCAAAATTATTCTACCTCACTCGTTAATAATTTGTCCACTGTATTTGGAATGTGATAGCAAGACATCACATGATTTGGTAAAGCCGTAACCACTGACTTGATAATCACCTCTTTTTCCCCTTTGGTGAAGAACTTAAAGATCCATCCATTAACTCTGTTATTTAACCGATCTTGAACAAAACCAAAGACTTGTATTTTCGATCCCCCCCAGACTCTCTGATATTCCGAAGTATGATCTCATTCCACCTACATTATGAATCCCCAAAATATTGCGCATCTCCCCCAAGTGGATTCGTCAATCTTAAATCCAAATTGGATAGAAGATTTCTGGAAATTTTTCAACTGACCCGATACTACCTCATATTCCTTTAAAATCCTCAAGATAGTTTGACACTCCTCATTTTGTGCCTTACAGAAAAATAAACTATCGCCTGCAGATAATAAGTAAGATACGGAAGGGAATGCCCTAGCCACTTTCATCCCATAATTTTTTTCTCGTTCCGCCTTTTTAATATTTTCAATTAGAGCCTCCGTGCACATGATAAAAAGATAAAGAGATAAAGGGTCCCCTTGGTATAAGCCTCTCTGTGGAACTATAAGCCCTCTAGGATGACCATTTAATAAAATTCGATATTGAACCGATGATATGCACTCCATCATTAGTTTAATCCAATGAGCATCAAATCTCATCTTATGGAGAATGGCCTGTATAAAGTCTCATTCCACCCGATCATACGCTTTACTCGTATATGTTTTAATGCCATACATTTGTTTTGGCAAGATTTATTAGCCCTTAACTCATGAAATATTTCCTGTGATATAAGAATATTATCAGAGATCAACCTTCCAGCCATGAACGCCGAATTTGTTTCCGATATCAGTTTAGGAATGCATAATTTCAGAATATGGCATAAAAACTTTGAGATGATTATATATATCACATCACAGAGGCTTATAGGCATGAATCCTGTCATTGTTGTAGGTCTCTCTAGTTTAGGAATCATGCAAATATTTGTAATGTTGTGCTGTGGGTCCAACTCCTCAGTAACCAAAAAATTGTTAACCAGATGCAGCAAATCCTTTTTAATGATAGACCAAGAATGTTGAAAAACAGGACTGTCCTTCCATCCAGTCCTGAAGTTTTCTCTGAATGCATCACAAATAGTGACTGTCGTACCTCCTCCTTCATAGCCTCTCTTAGTAACTATGGTTCATCTGAGAGGTAATAGACGGATGAATCTCCTCTAAAAAGCTGTCAAATTCTGAGGGGGAGGTAGTAGTAAATAACTCATCAAAATAATCCATAGCTACCTTTTCAACTCTCTTCTCCTCTGTTATCTAATTTCCTTCTTTATCTTGTAAACCCATAATCATGTTCCGAGTTCTACGTTGTTTTGTCAAAGCATGATAGAACTTAGTGTTAATATCCCCTGCTGTATTCCACATATTCCAACTTTTGTGTTGTCAGTACTCTTCTTTATCCCTATATGCTTCCTGAAGTTTTCGAGAGACCTTTAGTATTTCCTCCTGGGTCCGATTATTATCAGTTTGCACCTCTTCACGAGATTTTTGAAGCTCACTAATTTTTTCCTTTCCAAATAGAGGATTATTTGTTCTCCAACTGGCGATTTCATGATGACAGTTACTAACCTTTGTTTCAAAATCCTTAGAACTGTTACTATCAGGATCTCCTCAGCCTTTCCCAATGGATTCCAGAAAATCATTATGTTTGACCTATCTTTTATCAAACCTAAATTGACCGCTCCTCTTGGGTGTTGATCCTCAAGTTAAGCCACTATACAGAGATGATCAGAATCAACCATGCCCATATATTCAGTGTAGGAACATGGGAAAAGAGTATGTCAATCTTCATTTGCTAAAGCTCTGTCCAAACGACATCAAACCATTACTTTTCCTTTTCTCTTTGCCAAGACAAATGATTCCCACGAGTTGGGAACTTCAGAAGACCAAAATTTCTTATCATATTATTAAAGGAAGGAAAGAAGCTGCATGTCATAAGGATCCTCCATCCTTTCCATAATTTCCCGTATTCTCATTCAGATCTCCAATTATAAACTAATGTTCTAATCTTGCTAAACTATATCTTGTTAATCTTTCCTAGACTTGCTATTTAACTTTTGAATATGCTCTCCATAAACACAGGTTAGAAAAGCTTGTTTCTCCCTTGTTAGTGCTTCCACATCTATCATCTTATTACTTGAGTATAGTATTATGAATTTTGTACTTGTTATTATAGTACAGTGAGAGTCCTCCACTCTTCCCGTTTGGATCCACTGTTACCAAATTATCAAAATCAAAGTGAGTTTAAAGTCCTTGAAGAAAAGAAAGTTCTTGTTTTGTTTCCGATAGAAATAAAAATTCTGGTTTATGTTTATCCCAAATTTCTCTAAGATAGCTTATCGTCTATTTGCTTCCCATGCCTCTGCAATTCCAACTAAGGATTCTCATAATAAAAAACCTTGATATGCTATGTAAAGCTAGAATAGCCGATGTGATGATACCCTGTGTCTCTGACTTTCTTATTCTTATAAGAAATTAAATCTAAGGCATATACCAAAAATCTGAAATGGCATCATGAGTGTGAAATTTAGATTTTCAAACATCATGTAATCCCACATAAGTAAGCCATGAAAACCATACATGAGTTGCGTTGACTGTGACATTGGAACCATTCATAACTATGACAACAGTTCCCATTACCAAAAACATCTCATTTGACGATATCACATACTGGTCCATTATAAATTTTAGTTCCAGAAAAATCATATCCCAAAACCTCGCCGTCAAACACCATAAATCCATGTCTATATATCTGCACCATTGACTTTGTGAGAAATAAAACACTCTCATTTTCTCAAACATGCCAAAATCCATTCCATTACATTGTTCTCCAAAGGGCCTCTTCTTTAAGTGACAAAAACTGAAAGCATCATGATAGCAAAGGTCAAATGTTGTTGCCGTATCTTTAAACTCAGTGAGTTACTTCGTAGCAATGCAAAAGCGTCCGGTGCCCAGCCATTGAGATCGTATAGTTCTGTGGTTTAATGATCGAAGTAACCACAACCTAGCCCGAATCCAGCATCCGATCCAAATACAGAATATCATCAACCATAAAACAGTCCAAGGCCATCAACCAAAGGAACATAAGTAAAACAGAAAAATAACCTTAATGAGTGATTTGAAATTCTCGTTCCAGATTAAAAGAATCATATTCATGGTTCTGTTTGCTAGTGTATGAACTTGTAGTCCTTGTAAACATAAACTTATCCAAACAACCATATTTTCCTATATTTCTTAACTTCCCATTCAGTTCCACTATGAACTCTGTTAACTCAAGGCTGAGCCTAAAATTGGGAACTCCCAGTATCTCAAATAGCTGAACGCAAAATAAAAAGAGTATATGCGCTTAATACCATGGCTAAGACTATCACTAGACCCATATACCAGTCAGTGTGCAGGAAATGACAAAAATTACTAAGTTATTTCCAAGACTTCCCGAACAGTTTCTCTAAGACATACCTATAGGGCCTGATGTCTCCTTTCCTTCTGTAGCCAATACCATCCGTCCTCCATTTTCTCCACCACCAACCTAGTTTTCTGTTCTAAAAACTTCTTCCCATTGAAAGCACCTCCAAAACGCTTCACCAATCTTCACTTCTTCTCCCTGTAATTGGTTTGAAGAGACCAGCCAAAGAATTTGTATCAATACTAACGCCTAAATCCAAAGACTTGGCCGAGAATGAAGAAACCATGTTGCTTCCCTCCCACCATTAGAATACCAAAGAGAATCAATACACATCAAATGAACTAATTCAATACCAAATAGTATAAGTACATTCTTAAACCTATGATATACCATACACCATAACCAAAGGGAACCGTTTTATTCAATATTATAAACTTGCCTAAGTAAAGGAGCCACATCGGTAACCCGATCAGAAAAAAATTAAACCAATTGAGAAAAACATAAATGCTCAAAGAGCTTATTAAAATAAAACCAAAATGGCAGCCAGAGATTACCAAACACTCCCATAATTCTTCTTTTATGTAGATCTGATCCATAAAACTTAAGGTTTTGAGTTTGGTTTAGGGTTTAATGGACCATTTTCCTCTACCTTTTTGGAGTCACCACCTTTACGGACCGCTTGCTTGACAGTGGTGCGCTTGCGAGGTGACAGAAGTACATTAACAAATTTTTCGTAGTGGATCCTCCCACAGTAGATGAGAACAAGAGAACAACTGCTTACGTGCACCTCCCTTCCTCTCCATCTCCCCAGTAATGACCTCCATCTCCTCTATCTTGTCAAGAACAAAGGTCTCCTCGAGACCTTCACTGCTAACCTCCTAATTCCCGTCTTGTTTTTCACCATCTATGAGCTTTTCAAACTCATCTTCAATTCCTAGATTCTCATCCATCCCCTATGCATTAAACTGATCCCCCTCTAACTCCATTCTGTCATCTACGACAGTTTGAAATCCATCCTCTACCATTTCAGTAGACAAGTCTATAGGTTTTGCTATTACCTATGCTGAATTTAGTTGACCCAAATATGCCACATGATGCGTTACTGGTGAAGGGATGGATGCGTTTGTCCTCTCCATCACTTGTTTAGCACTCTCCAAAACCCTCCCCGCATCTGGACCTCACCTTCTTCATGTGTTTCCTCATGATAACCATAGCTCAAAGGTACTCCTTCTCTTCTTTGGCCACAAGAAGATAGGTTCCTTTCTTCTTGAGAATGGCTTCGGGACTGTTCCCCTCGGGGTCCTCTGTATCGTGAGCCTCCTTCCTCAGCTCCGCTATGGCTATGGTATGTTGAAGTTCTCTTGTTCCCTCTTTCAGGCACCTTAACCTTTTTGGTGTCTTGTTCATCATACATTTTTTTCTTGCCCTTACTGTGATATCCTCTTTGATCCTTAACACTGTCTTGATACCCCCATCTCCCATGATCACCACTCCCTTGTAGCTTCTTGGGCAATCATCCCTCCTTCCCACTACCTCTTCTCTGATCTCTCACTTCTTCTCTGGACTTTTGGTAGTCAAAGGTCAGTGATCCATGTCGTGACAGAGATTGAAACATGTTTTGAAATATCCAAACAGTTTCTCATACTTCAAAGTAACTAGTGCCTCTTCTTCCTCATAAAACTTTCCACCTTTGAGATCAATAGTTGTGTCAAAGCACAACTCCTTAAACCCATCCATCACCACTCTTATCTTTCCCGTATCCAGATCCACATCCATTGTCTATCTAATGCTCTGGAAAGTTTCAGCTGACCAGAACTCAAGAGGCACACCCTGAACCTTGATCCATAATGTGATTTCCGATGGATAATTCTTTGGCATCTTCTGTTGCCACCGACCAAAAGAGAGCATCCAATAGTCAAAATGGAATTGCTGCATCTCCAAAATGGCGAGATATCTTTTTTCTTATCAAAATTAAACTGAAACATTCCCTTTCCCAAGTTTACACCAGCAACTCTATCTTCCACCTTCCATATTTTGTGAAGCATCACAGCAACAACTCAACATTTTTCCCCTCCGGATTCATACATCTTCCAATTAAGGTTTTGGAGTAGATTTTATTGAGGTTGGAGTTATCAAAGTGAGCCACAATCATCTTCAGTCTCTTTTGGGTCCCCTCACCATTCTTTATATCACTGACCTTCGCGACAAGCTGGCCCTGAGATATAAATGTTGAGACCAAAAAAGACATAACAAACTTGCTAAACTTATAGAAATTGAGAAGAGAGACTATGACACAAAAAAGTATAAAGCGCATCGCCTTTTATATTCACAACATCATCCCCAAAGCTCCTTCAAAGAGCCTACGCCATTAATGTGATATCGGCTATGAAATATTCTAAGTTTTCCCAAACCAATACCCAAAAATCCCAGCAACACAATCCAAAACTTCCTTATTAACCATATCCGTGAACCATAGTTTCTACGTCTTGTAAACTGAAGATTGTATCTTGCTATGTCGCATACCTTGTCATTGATACTCCAGATTCCGCATCACTAACCAAATCCTGATAATTCCCATCTATACTCCGATCAAGATCCAACAATCATGTACGTAAATCCCAAAACCTATCAACCATACCTCTTTCCCGATTCCGTATCTTCTTGGCCTTGTCTTCAAGATAATCATCTTCCCCACCTATTAACTCCCTATGAACTCCAAGATCCCATCCTTGAAACATAGCAAAACCCTAGTCAAAATTCGCCGTTGTCATCGCCGTATCTTTTACGGATAATTTGTATTGAAATATTTGGTTTAATTAAGTTTAGATATAAAATATTTTAAATAATTTATATATAAATATAAATTTCATTTTTTCAAATTCAAATAAAAAGTAAATCATAAATTATTATTGTTTAATTATTTTTGGTTTGAATTAATAAGTTTTAATTTTAGTTTTGGTTTAATTAAGTTTAGTAAAGTTAAGTTATAATGAACCATTTCACTTATCTTATATTTATATATTTGAAACTATAGTTTCAAGTAGTTTTTTGTTTAAATTTTCTTACACCTATAAAATTTATTTATATTAATAAATCAACAATTATCATACAATAGTTATTGTATAACATTTAAATCCAAATCAATTAACTATTTTATACCTTTGGGTCCAATATTTAAATATTAATCATTTTTTCATAATTAATTTGTTAGAATACTCTTATATTAAGTTTTATGAAAATATAAATGATTATAAGAAATTACTTACTTTAGATCATAAGTTTATTTGATCAAAAATTATATTTACAATTAGTATTTTCTTAGAATTTTAATAATTATAATTATAGTTTACATTTAAGTATGTAGCTAGATTTTGTAACTATTTTATTTTAAAAATCTTACCAAAATCAATATTTTTACTATTAAAGTTGTATATATTGTAATAAGAAGAAGCCATGTCATATTTTGGTTAAACTACGTAGCTAGAAATAAACTTGATGATTACTTATAAGCAAAACTTACAAAAATCATTTTTTTAAAGGAAATAAATATTTAAAAATATTTGGTAAAATATCAATGTTTGAGGAAGAGTTGGTGAAAAAACGCTCCAATAGGTTTAAGTGGTTGAATTTAACTTTATGAAATAAATAAAACTTTCAAACATAATATTATTTTCATGGATAGTTTTTCGTTGAGATGATAAACTTTTGTTATATCAATTTCTGGAATCATATTTAGGTTGTTCTTAAGGTCCAATCATAAAATTTGTGTACTCAACTACAAATGATGATGAAAATACAATGTTAATACAGATGACAATATAACATACCTATTTCATTTTATTTTAATTTTCATTTAAGATTTGTATACACAAAAAAATTATATACTTTTTTAAAAAAATAAAAATATCATTACATGTATTTTTTTTTTTTGAAACAAACATTACATGTATATTATACAAAAATATATTTTAACTAATAGAAAAACCGCTTGGAGGATATAAAAAATCTTATAGCATATAAAATTATTAAAATTTGCATTGAAATTATAAAACAACACTTAAAAAAATGAAAATGGTACTATACAATAAAATTTAAAAATGAAATGGAGGTAGTACTCTGTTGATTTTAATCTCAAAATCGGAAATGTATAGATGATTTAAAATTTATGAATGTTTATGTTCTTTCTCGGAGACAAATATTATCTAGCTTAAAGTATTTTCTTATTTCTTTCTTGTTTCATAGACTAAACCTCTATATATATGTTATCTTCTTAGACATTACATATCTCCTATGAAATTACTTTATTTCAAAATTTGTTCCTCTAGATTAAATATTATAGATAGTAGTCTTTTCTGTGAATCTATGGCTTTGTTGAATCTCAAAATTAAACATATATTTCTTTTATTCCAGTCTTTCCAATATTGATATTTATTTTAAAACTACTAATTTGGATAACGATAATTTTTAATAAGTATATTATATCATGTTTTTTCTTGCTTTTATGTATTTGTTTATTTTGTCCAACAACTTGTCAAAAACTCTATAACACTAGTATAATAATGGGTTGACACGGAGAGGATATCCAAAATTATAAGAATACTAGTGGTTTGTCCGCGCTTCGCGCGGAATTATTTACATTTTTAGACATTATTTGATATTACTTTGCTTTGAAAATGTTAGCTATATTTGTGAAACCATTATTTTCCACTGGACTTTGCATGTCTAAGATGTCATTATATTAAGTGTCAAAGTCTTTGGGATCATTTAACTTGCATTGTATAATACCTTGTATGATGT